>CAWUFW010021720.1:0-113297 GCA_963921515.1 Calotriton arnoldi | reverse complement strand
GGAATATGATTTTGGGGTACATGCTGTGAGCCATGGGTGCCGAACGTGACATGTGTTGTGGCAGCATGACAGTGCATGGTTTGAGGTGTGTGCATGCTTGACATGGCCTGCATATTTGCTGTCTGTTGTGATTACTGGACATGGCATTGGACGCATCGTTATGAGTGAGTGATGGTTGTGTGTGAAAGCCAACGTATTGCAGTTGTCCCATCTCCTTGGTGTGCGTGCTGCCCTGTGCCATGTGCATCACTGCAGTGCTCGTGGGGGTGTGGCCCATGTTGTGTGTTGTTGCTCACAGTGTGTCGTGCGCTTCATTGACTTCTGGCACATGGTTGGTCATGGGCATGTATCTTAGCGTGACTGCTGTATGTGTGGCAGCTGTGCGGATGACATGCCTTTCATGAGACTGGGGCTGACGGATGGGATGGATGGTATGTTGTATGTGCATGGTGTGTCTGTGTGTTTGATGGGTTCAGTGGTGTTCGTGTGCATTTATGTTGTTCCGCTCTGTTGCGTCTAGTGTTGTTTGTCTTACATAGGCGTAGTTGTGGGGTGTGTGGTTGACAGGCAGTAGGGGCTACATGGACAGGACTTCAATGGTGTTTCGGTTGTGTGTGATGAGTTGCACTGTGGCTGCCGTGTGGTACTATATTCAGTGTGGCTTGTGCATGCAGACGTGGCTCCTTGGGTGTTGCTATGTCTGTGATGGGTCATGTGGGGTGTGAGTCTGTTGTTCATGTCCGTGTGCACATTGTTCACTTGTTCGTGACGGTGGGCGGTGCTGCGTGTTCGTCTGCTACGTGACATGTACCATGTGTTGGTCGTGTACCGGTCCTCATGCCTCCAGTAATCCAGTCCTGTCCAGTTTCCCACCTGCAGGTTGTTCGTGCGTGCACTGTACTGGATGCCACATGGCTCTAAGCGGGGGTGCTCCATGTTGCAGGTCTGTGGGGGTGGAGGGGTGTTGTGGGTCGTGGGGTGGCTGGACACCCACTGACACCGATTGCTGTGGACCGTGATGTCTGCCTTTCGGCTGTCGTTGTGCACTGCGGTGGCTGACACGTGGCTGTGGGGTGTGGGGGATGCTCCTCCTTGCTGTGCTGTGGGACTAGGGGCCTGGTGTGTGTTGTACTTGGGCTGTCCACCGTCCCACCCACTGCACTTTGTGTTCCTGCCACTTACCTGTTACTTGTCGGTTTGTGCAGCTGTGGCGGACACATGGGTGTGGTGGGTGCTCGTTGTGGCGCTTCTGGCATATTTGGGGACCTGTTGGTGGTTACGTGGCTGGCTGAGTGTACACATGTCCCCACGCATCTTACAGTTGTTCTGTTTGGGCTGTGTGTGGTGGTGTCTGTTGCATGTGTGTGTTGTGTATTGTGTGCTGGTCATGGGGGTGTTTGTCCCTGGGAGCTGTGGCATGGTGGTAGTGCATGTGAGTACATAGCGGTGTGCTGGTATACATTAGTTTGTACTTACCAGCCTCCACTCCCCTGCTAATCCGGCGAGGATCTCGGGATGGATGATGACTCGCACCTTCTCCTCCCACGCTTTGAAGGTCTTGAAGAGCGCGGGATTCCCTCCGCCAGTGACGGCAGCCAGCTCTCTGTTTTTGCCCTCCTTCTTCTTGACCAGGCTCTTGACGTCATTCCACCGTTTGTTAATTTCGACTCTGTTCCTGGGCAGGGTCCCGACTGCATTGACCTGGTCTACGATCCGGTTCCACATTCTGTTTCTGGTGGCTAGTGGTGTGTGTTGGACCATGTTCCCATAGATTTGTGGGTGCACCTTGATGATCTCGTCGACCATGACCGTCAGCTCAATGGGCGTGAACTTGGGCATTCTTTGTGGTGCCATGGTGTTTGTGGTGCTGGTGCGGTGTGTGTTGTGTAATGTGCAGGGGTTTGTGGTGCCGGTGTTTGGTGGTGGTGGTGGTGGTGGTGGTGGTTGTGATGTGTGCGTTTCTGTGGTGTGCTGTTGTCCTTGCTGTGTCACTGTGTCCTCTCCTCTCCTCTCTGGTTTGCAATGTTGCAAGGGGTTGTGGTCTGTGGGAGTGCTGCTTTTGTACTTACCTATGTGGGTGTGTCCTCATGGTCTGTTGTTTTCAGGTGTGTTGTGTCTGGGGTTCTGGCCTTTGTAGTTTTTGTTTGTCCGGGGGGTGTTTTCGGGATGTGTACTGTGCTTGTGTATTTGTGCGTGCCTTGCTGTGTGGACTTGTTGGCCATGTTGTGTGCTATTGGTTTTGTGAGCGGATGGTTTCTGTGCAGGGACGTGGGCGCCATGGCTTCTGCCGTGTCGATTCTCATCGGCGTTGTTTGCGCTGGCGGGCGGTATATTTGTAGTTTTCCCGCGCTCATGGCGGTGCGATCGTAATTTCACGTGCGGTGTGTCGGCCGTGAGGGCGGGCGGTTTTGTGTTGTCGTGCGTGTTTCCGTCCGTGGCGGGCGGTTTGACTCCGACTCGGACGATGGCGGGCGGTATTTTGTGTGATTTTTCCGCCGATGGCGGTTTTCGGTTTGTGTAATCGTAATGGCGTGGTCGGTGTTCAGACGGTGTGTGCGGGCGGATTTTTGCCGCTTCTATGCCTGGCGGATTTATTGACGCCGGGTATCGTAATGGGCCCCATAGTTTGTTAAAATATCGAATTTTTTAAATGTCTTAAAAGTAATGTAAAATAATTAAATAATGAATGTAATTAAGTAAAACATACTCAAAAATACTTAAATAACTTTAAAATTAATAAATAATTAATGTAAATTTAAAAAAAACATGCATTTTTATTTTTTAATACATATATATGTTACCTTAATAATATAAAAACATATTCAATATTTTTAGTGTTGGATAGCGGGAGGGTAAAATTTACTATTCCCACTCCAGTGAGTGCAACAGTAGGGAAAGCGTTAGATAGCGGGAGGGTAAAAATTACTATTCCCACTCCAGTGAGTGCAACAGTAGGGAAAGCGTTGGATAGCGGGAGGGTAAAAACTACTATTCCCACTCCAGTGAGTGCAACAGTAAGGAAAGCGTTGGATAGCGGGAGGGTAAAAATTACTATTCCCACTCCAGTGAGTGCAACAGTAGGGAAAGCGTTGGATAGCGGGTAGGTAAAAATTACTATTCCCACTCCAGTGAGTGCAACAGTAGGGAAAGTGTTGGATAGCGTAGGGGTAAAAATTTATATTCCCACTCCAGAGAGTGCAACAGTAGGGAAAGTGTTGGATAGCGTAGGGGTGAAAATTACTATTCCCACTCCAGAGAGTGCAACAATAGGGAAAGTGTTGGATAGCGGGAGGGTAAAAATAACTATTCCCACTCCAGTGAGTGCAACAGTAGGGAAAGCGTTGGATAGCGGGAGGGTAAAAATTACTATTCCCCCTCCAATGAGTGCAACAGTAGGGAAAGTAATGATTTAATAATTAAATATATATAAATTAATTATCAATACCAATAAAAAATGTATAAAAATATTAATTACCAATTACACATTATTTAATAATTAATTAATTATAAATACCAATAAATATTAATTATTAAAAATTAATTACCTATCAATAATTAATTAACAACAAATTAATTTTCAATACCAACAATTAAAAAGTAATAAAAAAAATTACCAATTAAAAATTAATTAACAGTAAATTAATTATCAATACACAAACATTATTTCAATAATTACGTAATTACAATTAAATTACTTCCCACCCTATTCCCCTATAAACACACAACCCGCTCCGAATAATAAATTAATACAATTAATATAATGATCAATTAATCAATTAATCAAAATTAATTACCAATTAATAACAATTATTTACCAATTAATAATTAATTAGCAATAAATTATTTATCAATACCAATAAAGAAAAATAAATTATTACATATTTACAATTAAATTACTTCCCACCCTATTCCCCTATAAACCCACAACCCTCTCCGAATAATAAATTAATACAATTAATATAATTATCAATTAATCAATTAATAAAAATTAATTACCAATTAATAAAAATTAATTACCAATTAATAATTAATTAACAATAAAATAATTATCAATACCAATAAATAAAAATAAATATTTACTTAATTACAATTAAATTACTTCCCACCCTATTCCCCTATAAACCCACAACCCGCTACAGAACTAAAACGCAAAATTTAATTAAAAATAATTAATAATTCCTAAAAATTTATATTTAATTTACTATAATTAAATTACTTCCCACCCTATTCCCATATAAACCCACAACCCGCTATGGAATTAAATTACCCAAAATTTAAATAACATAAAATTCTTTACTTTAAAAAAATTCAAACATACATTACAAAAATAATACATACTTTTAACACATATACTAACACTTAAAACACTATTAAAAAAATCGATATTTTTAACAACTATATTATGACTGTCGATATTACTACCTTCGATATTATGAAAATCGATATTTCTTACCTGAATTTCGATATCCTGCACCACTATATTTTTGCAATTCGATATTCTGTCCATTCTATATAAAAAACTCGATATTCTGTCCAGTCGATATTTTTTTTCCGATATTGTGACTAGTTAGGGGCCGATTCTGATGCGGGTTGGAAAAGCTTCCCGACCGAGGGCCTGATTCTGATGCGGTTAGGAAGGCCTCCTAACGGCATTTGCTCCTTCCAAATCGGATCGGGAACGTGTCTTCCCGACCGAGGGCCCAATTCTGATGCGGTTAGGAACAAATGTTCCCATTGAAGTCAATGGGAGTTCAACCAAATCGTATCTGGAAGCATCCGGATGCATCCTACTCCGCCGGTCGGACTTTCCCGATCCGAGTGGGTCGGACACCATTTCCCAACCGATTCGGTCGGGAAGCTTTTCCAACCCGCATCAGAATCGGCCCCTTACTGTTTGGAGTGTAGTGGACAGTGGACGCGACCATGTTACCTCAGCCAGTGGGGAAGATTGCGGAAATGTAGCTTGTTACGTCCCCCCTGTAAGCGTGAGCGGAGTGGGCTGGCCCGACATACGCTAGGCCAGCGTAGGGGTGTGAATAAAAAGCACGTTGCTCTTGGCGTGGTTCTCTTCCGGAATGGTCAACGTGTCTGCCAGGGTGGCGCCTCTCACCCCACCACGAGGCCGACGCCGTGAGCGGTGGTGCCTGCGATCCTGTGCGCCTGCTGCACCCCAGGCCGCTGGTCCCCAGACCCGTCTTGGCCGCCCCTGCGCACCCAGGCCTCACTGCTCACCTGCCGACACCAGCGTGTGTCAAAGAGGGCCCACCACGTGCCGGTACAAGCTCCAAGCCCGAGGCCCGCGACCTTGGCAGCCTCCTCAGACCATCGCTGTCCTCCGCGACACAGGCCCCCAGCACTCCTTTCTCGTTGACGTACTCCACCGCTGCCTCCGGCCTACACTGCGGTGAAGTAGGTCACACATTTGGAACTGAGTCTTGTTTTATTATGGCAGAGTTTATACCATTGTACAGGCCTCATCGCAGACTGCATCCCCTTTCAGCTCTGGTGCCACTAACTCTGTGCCCCGAAATTCATGGGCACTCTCTGGTTGAACTTTGGTGGCATCTGAGTCTATGGCCTGGGGGTTGTCTTCATCATCATGTAGCTGATACTGACTTGGTATTAAAAATGAGTCTGTAGCATTCATCTCCTCCATATTGCCTGTTTCTGCTTGGTTCTGCCCTCTGCATCATGCCCTGGAAGAACACCTTCCACTGTCCTCCGAAACACTCCGCGACATTCCCCTTCGACATCGACGAGGACCCGCAAAGCTCTCGTGGCCCTACCTCAGTGCACCGCAAGTCACCGTCCCGTGGCGGTGTGCCTGTGCCGGCCACAGTGCATCTGGGGCCGCTAACTCTGTGCAGCTCAAGTCATGGACCCTGTCTGATTGGATTTTGGATGGCCTCTGAGTCGATGGCCTGGGGGTCATCAACGCCATATGTCTGTAGCCCTGCGCTGACCGCTGCCTCCGTCCTCAACTACGGTCCACCAGGGCTCACACAACAAATCGAGTCCTGACCTGCCCGGACGACGCATCACCGCTGGCTGCACACGCCACCACCGCCAGGACCACCTCCAACCAACAACTGCCAGAGTCGAAAGAGTCTTACAGCCAGACTATCAGAGTTGCTCACGCCTGTCTTGGATGCCATCATCAGCTTGATACCCTGCTCAGCTCTTCAGGTGCCACTAACTCAGTGCACCACAACTCATGGACCATTTCTGATTGAGTTTTGTGCTGTGGACAGCTCACGCAACAATGTCACCTCAGGCAGTGGGGAAGACCTGGGACGATGATGAGGAAGATGAGGCAGGTGTAACACACCCCACTGCAGCTGCAGCAAAATATCCCGAAGGGACACAATCCTAGACAATTTCTTCACATGAGCACGCTCAGCTCTGGTGCCCCTACCTCAGTGCACTGCAACTCACGGACCCTTCTGATTGAATATTGGGTGACCTCTGTACTTGCTCCGGCTGCCACCATGATGCTTCGCAGTTGTTTGTATCATGTTGGTGTTTTCTGTTTCCGCTTTAATAGTGATCACTGTTCAAGTTGTTGCCAGCACCAACCACTCCCTGAGGGCTGGCTTACACCCACCCCACACCCATCCAGCACAGGCGTCACTGGATATGTGACCCTGGTAATAAAAGGTGGCCAGGCGCACATGCCCATAGTCAGTTCAACTATCTAACTAAGTGTGTCCGTGTGGTCATTATGTATGCATGATGGGCCAGGGCCCTACCACATTACATTGTGCTGTGGACAGCGGATGCGACCATGTCACCTCAGGCAATGGGTAAGACCTTGGACATGTAGCTTTGACATTCCCCCCTTTATACATAAGAGGAGTGGACTGGGCCGGCATACGCAAGTACAGTGTAGGGGTGTGAATGATTATCCCGGGGCTCTGGGCGTGGTTCAGTACTGGAAATGTGCAAATGCGTGTGTCTCTGTCGCAGTGTGGGTGTACGTTGGGGGGTGTAAGTGGTCCCTGATGGGAATTAGACACCCACGTATGTAATCTAATTCGGCTGCCATGAGGTCGAAACCCACCCGCACCTGTTCAGCCACCTCCTTCTGGAAGTCTAACACCTGGCCTTGGAATGCGATGTGTGCTTCGGTGAGGTGCTGGGAGCCAGCCGTGGTGGTGGGAGCTTCCTGCTGTGTGGTCTGTGCAGGGGGTGGGGTCTGCCCTGCTCCTGGAGGTGGGTTGCCTAAGATGTCCATGAGCTGTTGTAGGGCGTCGGTGTCGAAGGTGTGGAGGTCCTCTTCATCATCACCGATGAGTTGTCTGGTCTGCTCTGCAGGATGTGTTGATTGTCCCTCTGCAATGTGAAGGGGAGATGCATTTTAACATTGTGTTGACATGTATGTTGACGCATTGTTCTAGTTTACATACAGACTGCATGACAATGTACATTGGGACTGTTTGGGAGGAGCTGACTATTTGATGCGGGACAGTGGACATTTGAACTACATCACGGATGTGAGGTTGTACACATACATTTTCATCTCACAGTTTCCTGCTATGCCAGATGTGATTGGCCAGTTTCTATGCACAAGCTGAACCAGTTGTGTCCTCTGTTCTGTAGTGAAAGTGTTTGCTGCATTGTGGGAGAGTCCCTTATCCCTTTGTGGTGGTGTGCCTTTGACTTCTGTGCTTCTACAGTGCTGAGATGTTGCAGACTTGGCTAATTTTGGCTCTTGTTCGTATTTTGGACTCTTCTGCATGGTTTATCCGCAGATGTGTTGTTGACGTCAGGGGTTGTTTGTGCACGTGGATGTGTCAGAGTGTGACCTGCTCCTTTCCGGATGTGTTCCACACTCAGCCACCCCAGTGTCGTGTCGTGCAACATGTCATGATAATTGGACTGCAGCCATGCTATTCGTCATGCAGTGTCACTTGCATTGTCATGGTGGCTCACAGACACGCAGCTTTGCTGGTTTTGACACGTGTGCATGGGTTGGTTGTGAGATTGGTGCTGTGTAGGGAGGGACCCCTTTGTGCCCATAGTGGACGGGGGCCTACTTGCTGTTTGTATGTGTGCTTCAGTGTGTCAAGGGGATCAGGGACATGATCCAGAGTCATTGTGGGTGTGCAGTGTGCTCTACTTAATTGTGCATGTGTGCCATTGTGCCCATCTCCCCCATCCCCCCAGTCCCTGTTCGGTACTCACCCTGGTGCTGTTGTGTCAGGTCATGTCGAGCAGTGTCCGGACCCCCAACTCCTGCCACCGTCTCCCCACTGATGACTGTGGCCACCATTTCCTCCATCTCATCAAGCTCCTGGTGTTCCGCTGGACTGCCACCTCCAGTCTGCATTGCTGCCTGATGGTTGTCAGCAAGTTTCTTCTTGGTTTTGCGCTTCGCATCATTCCAGCTCCTCTTGACCTCTCCAATTGTCCTCCTCCTCACTCCGACTGCATTCACCTTGTCCAGGATGGACTGCCATATTGCATTTTTATTTGCCAATGACACGTTGGAGGTGACGAACAGTTGTTGGTGGTGTTCTATCACCTCCGTGATGATGATCCTGTTTTCCTGTGGACTGAACCTCGTCTTCCTCGTCTTCTTCTCCTTGCCCTTCGGGGACCCCAAGGTCCCAGGCTGGTCCTCCTGGGGGCTTGTGGGGTTCTGGTCGTCCTCTGTACTTGCTCCGGCTTCCTCCATGGTGCTACGCAGTTTGAATTATTTTGTTTGTGTTTTTCGTTGCTTTTATAGTGCATTTTCCCGCATGACGCGTGGGAATTGCAGGCCTGTCGCTGTTTATCGCTAATTTTTTTATCGCGGTTGGCCACATCGCAACTTTTTTCGCGTTCGTGTTTTGCGTTTTTTTGCCATCACGGTAATTTTATCGCGGTCATTTGACGCGTTAGCGTGAGACTATCGCATGGTACCGCCGTGTTGAGAATACAACGTTAACACAGCGTTATTTTCACGTGATAGACTGCAATGTGCAAAGTTGCGTTAAGCTAATTTTGCGATAATTATCACACGTTCTTGAGAATATCCCCCCTTGAATTTAATTTTCCGTGCTATCACAATCACGTGCAGGGAGCTCAGATCATGTCTTCTTTGTTTGTTCCACTTGATTACTGGAAGCATCCAAGTGGCTACATTTTGTAGTCTTCACAGTTCAGCGATGCCATCTATAGACGCCCCGAGCAGTGGCGGCCGGTCAACTTTGAAAGTGGAAGGGCGTTCCGTCTATCCTAGCAGACGGTAAATTTGGCAGCCATGGAAGGCAGATGACACGCGCCAGGCCTCTAAGGCAGCTTGACAGACGAGGCAAGGCACACTTGTACTCACCGTTTTCAGCTTGATGATTTTCCAAGAGGCAGTAGCGGTCGCTGGTTTTGTGAAGTGGTGTAGGGCCGGTGGGGGGCAATGCAAACTAAAGAAGAAAATATATAAGTATTAAAATTACATCTACCTGCTCCGACAGCTGCCACCTTTCTCCCGTCCTCGTGTCCTTGTCTGGAGCCTGCTGCACACTACGCAGGCTCCCAGCTCCCAATTCCCGTGCTGTTCACATGCTGGGAATAGCATTCCCAGCATGTGAGCAGCGTTGGGATTGGTCTGAGCACCTTGGTTTAGCGCTCAGACATGGACTGGGAGCCTGTGTTGGTTTCTCCACCCAGATGTAAAACACAGCTAGGTGGAGAAAGGGTATGTGCGCATGTGGGTTTGGCCAGCCCCAGAGGGCCGGCCAAACCTTCATGCGCACTTGATGGTGCCCACCACTACCCCTTCCTCCCTGGTGCTGCAGCGTCAGGATGAATGGCCCCGCCCCGCCCCTCCCTCAGCTCGCAGCCTGTAGGACAACAAATAAAATGATAAAAATGTTTTATTATCATTTTATTTTTATTGGTTGCCTCTGCTGGCTTTCAGTAGGGGGGGGCGACACTCCTCCGCCATAACCGAGGATCCGTCCCTGCCCAGAGTTGTCTCTCTGGTCCGGCTGCAGCTGGTGAAGGATACAAACCCATCACAGGCTGAAGAAAGCAGTACTTGAAATCCCACCTCCTATTCTCACAGGCTGACTGTATTAAGGGTCAGCCAGTCAGAGGAGGAGGCAGGATCCAAGAAGGATGTTCTGAGCAACGTCATAGACCCGGGCAAGCTGAGCATTTGACCGAAGCCCTGGAAAAACTGCTGCTTTAGGCAGTGCCTGCTTGTCCTCACCACTGCCTCACAGACGCACACTGTGCATGCAGGATTTGGGCAGTATTGAAGTTGTTCACCTCACATGCTCAGCATGTGTTTGTACACGGCTGTGCTGCACTGCTACCAGACTGGACAGTATAAGTGATGTAGCCTCAGACCAGTCTTTCAATCTCCTTCTCCTTCCTCTGACATTAGTGGTGATCTGCCCCCTGCACCCTCATGCAGGAACCGCCCCTGGACCCGAGTACCTACGGCTGGCAAAATCTTTCCATGCAAGAATTTTGGCTGTACTAGCTTGTCCCGTTTTTTTCGGGGGATACAAAGATTTGCATCATTTTGGAAGAGGTGTGGTGCAGCAGCCAGGGCGGCTGACTCAGGACCACTGGGGCTCATGGTTCGATTCCCGGCACCAGCAGCAGGTTGGCCCAGCACCTTGTGACTCCGGGCAATAGCTCGCTTAATCTTCCCGACGGCCCCCAGCGCTGGGACACCTCGCCTGAGGTAGCTGCGCGCTTTACAAATGCTGGTATTATTTTGCAGCTTAAGGAACCCAGTTTTACCATATTTGACACTAAGGGCCTGATTTAGATTTCGGAAGATGAGTTATCCGTCACAATTGTGAGGGATATCTTGTCTTCTGTATTACAAGTATCCAATGTCACTTGTATTATGGTGGTATCTCCGTCATGTTTTTGATGTAGTAACCAGTCTGCCAAACTCCAAATCAGGCCCTTTGTCAGCCATGTGCTCCATCTATTACGGCACCGAGGTTCTTCAGCATAGAAACAGAGGATGGAAGGGAGGCAAATTGATAAAGCCATATTGTTATATTCCAGAATATCGACAACAAAAATATCATTCTACAAAGATATTGCTTCCAAACTGTGGAGTTTGACAATATTGTGAAGATAAATATATATTGAAAATTCTAGATTCACTGTTCTTAACTACACATGAATGTACTGTGGAAAATATTATCAATATTTTTGTAGGATGATATTTTTTGTGTTGATATTCTGATATAAATGAATTAAAGTATATGCAGCACAGAAGGCAGGATGTTGAGAACTTCAAAGCAAACCTTCCAAGGTTGACACTGAGCAACGCACTGATAAACGTGTCTCTGATCACACCACTTGCAAACACAAACTGCTTTCCTTCTTTTGGCCATATAGGGCCTCGGGTAAACTTCTGACCCCTTTCCTATAAATATACAAATGTAAAATGTCAACATAGTTCCCATACATAAATTATCACTCACACCACTGAAATATTGCATATAAAACAAAAAAAAGAGCATTTCTCAATTAAAATGTAACCTGTCAACATGGGAACACTTTGCAGCTATTTAATAATAATAAAAGAAAAACAAAAGGTCTCTAATAAACTTATGGTCTTCTCCTGAAATTTCTTGAATAAAGTCCAAAATCATATCAGAAAAATATTTTTGGGATCTGCATGATATACCTTCCAATTGAGGTTACAATAGGTAAAATCGTTATGGAGCATAAAATGACTTATGCTTCATTTCTTGTCCTAAAACCAACCATCCTGTGTAGTGGACAAAAGATCCTTTACCTCTTACTCAGGAAAAGGAAACAATCCCAAAGAAAGAAGATGGGTAATAGTTTTTCAATTTTATGTCACAGGAACAGTAACTATTATTCTCTAAACCCCATTTCTAAAACCAAAGATTCTCCAACCAGCGTGAATTCCTATTTGAAACTGGAGAATGGTACTCTGTATTCATTTGACACGACCTGGGACACATACAGAAAAATCTCAACCTCACCCAAATTTCCAATAGAATGATCTACTGAACTCTTCCTTGAAAGATAATCTCTATCGCCAGCTATTGAGCCTTCCCTTTCCGCATGCCGAAGAACTCCCGTTACATTATTTAGGGCCATTGAAGGATTGATCCTAAAGATATTTATTTCCAATGTTATTGTTATGTGTATTTATAAAGCACACTATGCTGAGCAGATGTGTCTACCTAGACCTGCTTATGGTAGATTGGTTAATTGTAAAGTCAGGTCTTCCGTTTCTTGTGGAAATCAAGAAGAGAGAAGGAGGCTTTGATGTGCAAAGGGAGGCCGTTTCACACTGTAGGAGCGATGTAGGAGAATGCCCATCCTACTGATCTGCTTCTGTTTTTATGTGGAATATGTGTGAGTAGTTGTCCTGCTGGGGATAGGTGCCTGGGTGGTTGGTAAAAGGAGATGTGACTGTTCAGGTAGCTGGGGCCTAGGTTCTGTAGTGCCTTGAATGTGTGTGTGAGGAGTTTGAAATGAGTGCATTTGTGTTTCGGTAGCCAGCTGAGCTCCTTGAGGTGAGGTGTGATGTGAGTTCTGTGTTAGGAGTTGAGGATGAGTCTGGCTGCTTAGTTCTGGATAGTTTGTAGTCTTCTAGTGAGTTGTTTGGAGGTCCTGTCGTAGAGGATGTTCCCTTAGTCCAATTTGCTGGTGACTGAGGTGTGAGTGACAGCTTTGCTAGTGTTTCTTGGAAGCCATTTGAAGACCTTCCACAGCATCTTCAGGGTCTGGAAGCAGGATACAGTGACGGTGTTGACTTGTGTGGTAATGTACAGTTTGTTTAAGATGATTATTCTGAGGTCCCTGGCATGGGTGCTGGGTGTGGGTCTGAATTTGGCCGGCCACCAGTTGGAGTCACCTGGTGAGGTGTTCTTGCTAAAGATCACTACTTCTGTCTTATTAGTGCTGAGCTTAAGACATTTGGCTTTTATTCAGTTTAATGAATATGGTCATGAAGGCGATAAACTTCTTTCTTCTGTGGTGGGACTTGTCTGAAAGGGATAATATGAGTTGCATTTCATCGGCATAGGAGAGGATATTGATGTTGTGTGAGTGGATGACATTGGGGGTCAAATATGCGTTGAAGGGTGTGGGGCTGAGCAATGAACCTTGAGGCACTCCCTAGAGAATATTGCTGTGTTCTGAGGAGGAAGGTACCAGGATGAGAGCTATCTGTCAAGAAGGAACTAATCTAGCGGAGAGCAGTCCTTGGATTTCAATCTTGGGCAAGTACCTGATGAGGATGGGGTATGAGACTGTGTTAAGTGCTACAGAGAGGTCCAGAAGAGTGAGGGGTGCCATGTCTCCTCTGTCAAAGATCATGCGGCTGTTGTTGTGGTGGTGATAAGTGTTCTTTCTGTACTTTGGTTGAGCCTGAATCTGAAGTGCATGGCATCAAAGAAGTGGTTATTGTTAAGGTGGTCAGTGAGGTTCGGTTGATTAGTTTCTCTAAGACAATGCAGGATTTGGTAGGCGGATAATGGGTGTGTAGTTGAAAAGCTTGGCTGTGTTAGTGGATCATTTCTTGAGCTGGGCCATAATGGTGGCATGTTTCCAAGAATGTGGATAAGTTGATGGAAGCATTCAAGATGGGTGTTAGTTAAAAATGTCTTGCGAGGGGGTGATTTTGCTGGAGGCAGCAGGAGTTGTGGTGAAATCTTTGATGATGGCAGTTATTTCCTTGCTAGTCTTAGAGCCAGCATCAATGCCATCTGCAGGAGTTGTGTGCTTAGTGTTGTATGTGTGCTGGTGGTAGTGACTTAGGGCTGATTTGAATATGTCTTTATCTGTGGTTTCTAGACTTGTTTTCCATTTGCGCTCCAGTTACTTGCAGTGGTGTTTTATCAGCCTGAGTTCCTCTGTTTACCAGCTGGCCTGTGGTCAGGTTCTTATCATTGGGTTGTGCTAGAGAGGAGCTAGGGTGCCGAGTTCATAAGTATATCAACAATAAGTCAAGAAGATTCATCGGAACGTACCATTGTTTCCTGCAGCTTCAGGAAAAAAATAAATTTTTGTCCTTCACAGTTATTTTAAAGAGTGTACACAATAATTTGTCTTGCGTCATTTTCTTCAATCAGAACTGGCCTGTCTGTATCTGATGGGGACATTTTATCAGTATTTCTTAAAATTTAATTTTTCCAGCCAAGTTCCATCATGGAACCTTGGCCTGGTTCTCCAAAGCAGGCATTGTATTTTCTGATTTAAAATCAGACCCAAAAGAGTTCTTCCATGTCTCTGTATGTGCTTTTTGGAAATATGTTTGCAATTGTAATATATAAATTAATAGAAAAACAAAATAATCCAAACCTGTTTCTGAGAACCAACATTTATTGGAACCCCATATAGTTGAAAAACAAATTACAAGAAATATAGTTGTAAAATAACAGTTACAAAATTTAAAAATACTACTACTAATACAATAACCATTTTATAGAACAAACAGTATCCCATTGCCATTTAGGAAACTAAAAGAGCCTGATTTACAGATTATTCATTTTTCGATTTTGAATACCGATTAGTACCGAATTGGTGTTAAGAGATTGCAAAATGGTGTGCCCAGTTTGTCCTTTGACTTTAATAGCGATTCCTTATAGTTTACTATTTAAGAACTGTGATTTGCAAATTCTCTAATTGCGAATGTCATCACAGAATCTATACTGCAGACTGAAGGAGTGCATCAGGCCACATTGTTGATTGTTTGTTGGCGTTTGGAGACAGACTCCAGTGCTAGCCACCCTCATCCTGCATCATGGCTAACCAAAATTCACAGGATAAAAGCAGTAGGAAGGGAAAAAGGAAATTTAGTGATCAGGAGTTGGAAAAATTAACAGAAGAATGCATTCAAGAAAATGATAAATTATTTGGGAAATCATCTGCAACTATTTCAGAATCAACCAAAAGAAATATGGTTACGCATCCAGCAGAGGATAAATGCAGTTGGTGTGACAAACAGGAGTGTGGAAGAATTAAAAAAATGATGGTATGACCTACAGGCGCACACTAAGGAAAGAGTTACAGAAAGAACACAAGATGTAGCACTTACTGGAGGTGGATCAAGTATAGAACCCCTAGCAACACCACTTGAACAGCTAATTGAAACAACTCTGCAGTTTGATGCTGTGATAGGTGCCAGTAACATTGACACATCAGACCACACAACAAGTACAGAAGGTAAGTTTTAATGTCTGGACACCAGTTGCATATGCCAACAGAGAACTCACTCCCACTGAACAGAAGTACTCGCAAATTGAGAAGGAGGTGATAGACGTACACTAGGGGTACTGCCACTTTCATATCTACTCAGATAAATACACTTTCACTGTCTACACGGACCAAAAGCCGCTCATTCCCCTCCACAAATGAGCAGCGCCCAAACCGCTGCCACAAATTTAAAAGTGGATCCTGCAACTTCTGGAGTTTAACTTCAGCATTGAATACAGACCAGACACACACAACCCGGCTGACTTCTGGTCACGACACGCCAGGATGGACACCCCAGCCAATGATGCAGCAGCAGGGACACCGAGGAATACATACAACTCAGAGGGCCAAGCTGCTCCCCATGTCAGTTCAAGTTGCCGAAGCCCCAAAGATGACTGCCTCCAGATGGCCATCACAGATGTATAGACAACCAACTCCTAACCTCCAACGAGCCACTCCCATCACTGGACCAAAGAGGTGAATCACATGCTTCAGTCCCTCCACAAAGTGAGGCAAGAGTTGTGGTCACCACAGAAGGCTGTCTTCTAAAAGGCACAGGCTAGTACTACCTGTCGGCATATCACAGCGAGCCATCCAGTTAGCACATGTGTCCTATCAAGGGCTGGTAAAGACAAAGAACAGTCTAAGAGCCAAAGTGTGGTTCCCCCAACTTGAACA
This sequence comes from Calotriton arnoldi, assembly GCA_963921515.1. Lineage (NCBI taxonomy): Eukaryota > Metazoa > Chordata > Amphibia > Caudata > Salamandridae > Calotriton > Calotriton arnoldi. Next base: position 97,430 of record CAWUFW010021720.1, on the reverse strand, counting down.
AATAGTGGAGGCAATGGTAAAACAGTATCCTGCCTGCCAGGCAACCAGCCTGCCACATCCCTCAACTTTGGGGATCGCCGGAGCGTGTCCAAGTTCCCCATGACAGTGAGCCAGTGTGGATTTTGGCAGCTTCCCGGATGGTTCCTACATGCTAATCGCCATATATGTCTTTGCTAAATACCCCAAGGTCGAACTTGTACCATCTACAGCAGCGGGGGACGTCATCCCGAAAGTGTAGAAAATAATTGCCACCCATGTGCTGCTAGGAGAACTCCGTACTGACACTTTGCCACCTTTCAAGGGTCGAGAATGGTCGGAATACCTCATCTCGAGAAAACACAACGCTGCAGTGGCCCCAAACCAATGTGGAGGCAGAACGATTTGTAAGGACTCTGACAAAAGCAATCCGCATAGCAACCGCTAAGGCAAGGTACGTAGACAGAGCCATATACACCTTCTTTCGAGAGTATTGTGCCACACCTCACTACTGGAGTGTCCGCAAATCAGCTCAGTTTGGGGCATGCAGTAACGGACATCATCCTGCACCACCCGCAGTGGAAAGAAGCACTGACCCCAGTATGAGACACAAAGCGATGGTGCCGCAACTACTATGTCAGTCGCACGCAAAGAGCTTGCAAACCAGATGTCCAAAGAGGAGACAAAGCCATTAGCAAAGACCGCCATCCTGGTGGAAAGTTCCGCCGCCCATTTGATGTGCAACCCTGGAGAGTAACTGAAGTAAAAGGAATCAAGGTGACCAATTGTCGCGGGACCGAGTGCAACACCCGCCGGAACATATCATATTTCCAGAAGTTATAAGATAATGATGAACCACCACAAGGGAGTGAGTTTCCAGAAGCCTCAGATGACTTGGGAACATATCTTGAAAATGAGGAGCCTTTTCCAAGAGCAGCCAAAATAAACAGTGATATTCATCTGTCGAGAGGGCAGTAAAGACCTGGGGGCATATTATCTAGATCTTGCGATAATTATCGCAAAGCGCGTTTAGCGCCTTTTTTATTATCGCCGGCTATCGCTGGATTGCATCGCCGTGTTAGCGGCGTATTAGCAACGCTTTGCTAACAGGCAAAATACAATCCAGCGATAGGCAGCGATAATGATCATTAGCGTGTGAAATCCGGCGAGGATTTCACAGCGCTAATGAAAAGCTTGGTAATAGGGGAGTGTGGACTTAACCATACAATCCACCTCCCATAGGCTATAATGCTAAGGCAGGTTTTATTCAGGCGTTAGGTCCTTGCGATAATGGGGGTTTAGCGCGCCTTTTCACATCGCTTCGCTGCTCAGGGGCAGCGTTGGTAATAGCGCGATGTTGGTTTGGCGTGCTTTCAACATGTTGTCCTAGGAGGGAACGCCTACTTTGCATCTCATTAGCGATGTATATCGCTAAGATGCGTGGCGTTAGGAATTCGGCTGCTTACATGCGCTAATGCATGTTAGCGCCACCTTCCTAATAGGGCGATAAGAATATCGCCGCTTTAGCGGCAAAAAGTGCCGCTAAAGCGGCGATAATGCCCTTGATAATATGCCCCCTGGTGCCGTGGGCAGAAGAGAAAACAAGACCAACGCAACAGAGGGGAGGACCCCGATATCTACTGAGTCAACCCTGCTCGGTCACAAAGGTATAGAGACTACGTGCCTGAGTGACGATCGACACTTTTTGCTGAGGAGGTGATTCGGCAGATACTGGTGGTCCAACACCATTGACTTTTGTGTTACATATACTATCCCATTTTGTTATGTTTTTGTGTTTTAGTTGTGCTCAGCATTCCCCCGAAAAAAGGAGGAATGTAGTGTTGTGAGGGATGGGAACATCCAAGGCGTACCTCACACAGAGGGGGAATTATTCACCTCACCCTGGGATGTCCGAGCTATGGGACCACCAGCTTCATGAGTAAGTGAATAAAGGTAAAGCCTGACTCAGGTGTGGTTCAATTGATAACCAGCAACCAGTGTGTCTTGTGTTGTTTTGTGGGCACTAGGAGTGCATGCATAATGCTACAGCCCCCTCAGCCAAACGCCCGCTGTCTTGTCCAAAAGGTGACTATATTATGCTTCCAAGAAGTTGTTGAACACTGGCTCAAAGAACTGCCTTCTGGACAAGGGCTAAATGAGCGGAGCGCTGACAAGTCTCGGAGATCTACCAAGACAAACATACGCCCAACCAAGACTGCATGATGAAGGCAGCCAGGGCCCTATAAGTGTCTCGTAACTTCAAGAGGAGCCGCTGTGTTTATCTTTCTCTTTCCTCCACCTGTTGCTCTCATTCACTGCCTTAATGCCAACACTGTGTATAGGAGATTTATTTGCCACTTCACCCTGCTAATAATGTTGTATATTGTTGAAAGTAACCATATGGAATATATTATTAGTTAGAGAGTGCATTAGTTAGTATAATGTAGACTTACCATAAAGACAGAATCCAAAATACATGCTTTCAAATTAAATGCAAATGCTGTGTTGCTGAAACTGTACACAATAATTTGAAGACGAAAGAATTGTATGTGTTTTCCAGCTACTGTAAGTCTTTATAATAAACAATATTATACAATATGCTGCTTTATTAAATCTTCATATCTAGTCAATGGGAACTAGGCGCCATATGTACAGAATTTACGGATAGGGATTTCCTAACTGCGATTCTTTGCAAATCGCAATTAGGAAATCGTAATTCCTAATATACAAAAATGTAAGGTTATTAATAGTGATTCCTAATAGGGTCACAAATAGACCTACTTCATGAATATTAATGAGTTAGGTAACAATTTTCGACCCATTAGGAATTGAAGCCATCACAGGGATGGTGACCTGCTGGGTTCAGTGGACCACCTTGTCTGTGATTGCTTTCTTTTTAACTAAGCAATATATTTTTTTTAATGCAGCCCATTTTCCTTAAAGGAAAACGAGACTTGTTTAAAAAAATAAAATGAAAAGTTTAAGTTTCAAGTTTTAAGAGGAGGCAGTGGTTCTTTGCAACACTGCCTGCTTCTAAAAAATACTGTTTCAACCTTCTTGCAAATGGTTAACACCACCCTTGAGGTGCCGGTAAAAATGAATGTTTTCCGACTGTAATTCAGTCGCAAAACTTTCATACTGTTGCTTGAATATCAATTTACCTTAAAAAACATGAAAGACAAGAGGTGTTTGACAAAACAGGAACAATTGATTTAATTAAATGCAGTGGCCGGGAGAGCAGGCAAAAGAGTCGGGTCTGAAGACTGTCTCAAAGCACATTGGTTTTGGCTGTCATTTTATACATCACATGAAGCGTCATAAAATGATTTATACATTCTTTCGGATTCAGAAATTTGGACCTAGTCACAAGGCCATAAATCTGGTCATTTGAAGAAGCGTAGATGGGTCTCGACCTTGCTTGGACACAATGCAGGGCCAGTGGGTTTGTGTCCAGATGTCCGGCATGGGGAGCACGTGATCACTGCGTGTAGTGTACATAATGTGTTCTGATTGGCTGTGTGATCCTAACTTAGGGATCCATTACGATGACTGGCGAATGCACCTCCGCGATGCTGGCAGTGGGAGAAAACGCTGTTTTCCACCCGTGAGCAGAGGTGCCCCCGTCCGCCATATTACAATGTCCAAACACAGCCCATTGTCCGTCTGCCGCGGTGCAACTCGCACCGCAATCAAAACGTGCCCGCGGCGGAGACAACCAATCCAGAGCCACCGCCGTACGCAATGACGTCCCTCCCGCCGTACAAATTAGGATGCGCAAAACAGCCAGGCCCACCGCAGCGGAGAAACCGGCCATTCAGAGCATACGGAAGCACCACAGCGGAGCGCGAAATCGAGAACCGGAGCCGAACGCCATGGACCCGGCACTACACGTCTTCCCGGCGCTGTACATGATCCACCTACAGCAAGCCATGGACCGTCGCGGACACCGGCGCAGGTACGCCATCACACAACTCCGCTATCAAACACAATCCCCAAATCCATGTCCGATGTAAGGTGCCTGCCCCCACCAGACACCCTTGTGGGGACAGGAACACAACCACAGGTGTAGCAACACATGTCCCACCTGCCACTAGTCCACGCCTCCACACCCAGGCCACCATGTCCGCGATCCGGAAATAATGCCCAGTTCACGTGACCGCAGCGTTGAATCCGTGAGTAAAAATGCACACAATGTAGTAGCCTGGGCCAGCGCAAGGCAGGGGCAGTGCCCAAAGTACACAGGGCAACACCTCCCCACTCCGCACACTAGGCCCACCCACACCATGAAGGGACATGCCATGTGATCTCCCTGTGCCCCCACATGGCCAGAAAGCAGCCAGGTGAACACACACACTGCACCACACAACAAACAACTAGGGAGACAACCTCATCAGGTGTGGCTGCAGAGCACCACACAGCGTACAAGCACTGGGCCAGCGGAACACACACACCACAACAACACCACACTTGTGGCAAGTAAACTGAGTCCAAGCACCAATTAAACACACACAGATAATGAACAAACACTCCAATGGACACACAGCCTGTCAAGTCACACAGACATACCCCACACTGACACACAGCAACAAACACAGACCACGTGCCAACAGCAATGGAGGACAACAAATAGGAAACCCAAAGTGAGGTGCCCACAAATGGAATGGCAAGGAGCTGAACACCAAGAATGTGTATATCACATGCAAGCGAAGGAACACATTACATCCACCCCAGCCAAACAATCCACACATGGCAGTCACAGTGAGTGAAGTCAAACCACAGTCACTTCACTGCAACAACTCAGGGAGACAGCAAGGCAACCCATGAATAGGCACACGGATGAAAGGAAGGGTATAAAGTCCAACCCTGATCAGCCACACATCTGAATCCAAATACATCACAGGAGTATGTCAGCAGCACAACACACAGGGCCCATTGCAACACTCCATGACAGTCAAACACAAGTACGAACCTTCACACAACCCCCACACCCATCACACCTGCAGCACACAACACTAGTGACAAACACACAGAAGCTTGCCAATAACATCCAGTCAAGACACTGACAATCAAACACACCCCCTGGGTGGTATCCACAAACATCACACATACACACACAGGTATGGCAGTACCACTGTATGCACAAAAACAACAGTCAAACACTGAACACAATCAAAACACACACACAGAACTACTACAACAACAGACAGGACCTGTGCAGCTAAACAGTGCAAATTCAATGGGAGCACAGACACAACAGGAGTACACAACCACATCAGTCATGAAAAACGCACAGACAACATACCACAACACATATAAGAAGTGCATCCACTATAATCAATAATGGAGAACAAAAGGCAGAAATGGGCCTACAATGACACATAGACAGACATACCACAACACCCATCCACTCAAAATGGTGTCACAGTGTACCACATGTCTGCACATGCACAACCATGACCATAGACACATCAAATGTGAGAGGAGAAAACACCAAGGACGCACATAAAACAAGCACGGCAACCACAATAGACCTCAGTCCATGTGACATACACACAAGTAAGGCACACCACAATGGCAACACACCTGAATCAAACACAACAACAACACACACACACTGACAGGAAAATAGAACACCACACACAGAGCAACTGTCAACTGCATGACACAACACAACACAAACACTGCACACAGCCACATCAGTCACAACACATGCACAGGCAAAGATATCAACATGCTACAACAGCCAAACATCAGGGGGTGCACAACAGGCAAGGACAAGGCAACATCAACTCACAGCACTGCATGCACACCAAGCAGTGTGTGCACAACACACATACCAGTTACAAACAGAGATGAGTGACACACCATGAACACACACAACAACAATCTAAACATCACACACACAACAACACACCCAGGAAGTCAATCAGTCCACAGCAAACACACATACTTCCAAGCCAACACACACAGATGCACAAGTCTGGGACACAAAAGTTGAAACAACATGATCAGAGGAAACAAGACATTGGCAATGTTGAAGTGGAAAATAGAGCATGTGTCACAGTAAACAATACCCACACAGTAACCCTTTCATTTAGCAAGGACACTGACAAGGCAGACAACAGGAGTAAATATCTTATTTTTATTAACATTTCACACTGTCATGCAGCCAAAGTCAGACAAGTCATCCTGCGGGACAACGGGGGGAGGTGGAGGTGTGTGATGTGGCACTGGCCTATCCCTCCGTACCGCCACTAACTGGCCCATGAGGTCTGCAATTTGTCCCATACGGTTGTCCATGGACCTCAGCAGACGTTGGAGCTCCAGGGCATCTTCGTAGGCCTGGCCCATTTGTGCCTGTGTTTGTTCATAGGCACCCACGACTCTGGTGATGTTAGCCAGGGCTTCGGTCACAGTGTCTGGTGTTTATTGGAGTCCCACTTGTCCTCCCACCTGCCCTGCTATCACTGGCCTGTTGCCTCACCACTCTAGCCACATGCCTGCCTTCCACAGTTGTTGGTGTTGGCTGGGCATCCTCTGTGGCTGGGCGAATGTTGCAGGCGAAGGTGGTAGTGGTGGTGGTGGTGGTGGTGGCGGCACAGGTCATTCCAGCAGGGGTCAGCGTTGTTGTTGTTGCTGATGGTGGGGGGGGGCAGTGGGGTCATGTGACCGGTTGCGCCCTGGCACACCAGATGGGCCGGCTTGGAGCTCCTCGTCCAAAGAATCCAGGGACTCTGCATCCGAGTGTCCATGTTCCGGGGGTGGAGACTGGCTCTGCAAGTTGAGGTTGTTGTCCTCTGCAGTCAGTTGTTGGTCACCTGTGGAACAGAGGGTACATGGTCATTGACTTACAGCCATATGGCTTGCTGTGTTTGATGTCTCTTATTTACATGTTATGCAACACACAGTTACGTATTTCATGAGTTGAATGTCTGCACAGTGTTGTTCATCATGACATGATGTGGAGGTACATACATCTTGTTACATGGTGTGACAAGTCATTGGATGCTATGCCCAACTTGACACTCTTTGTATGGAACTGATGAGTTGTCATCTGACAACTGGCTGCCATGCAACTTGATGTGATGCATCGAGGATGATTACTCTTCCCGACAGATGTTACATATGCACATGTACTACACATTGTCACATTGTTATCTCATGCATACCTTTGTAATGTTCTGTGCTTGTATTTATTTGCTGGACAGACCATGCCTTTTTATTGTTACTATTGTCCTTCATGCTCAGCACCCATGAAATTTGCACATAGCATTCTGTGCAGGGCATATTTGGTCCCTGATTTGCTTACAAATGGGTTTAGTTTAGTCACAGTTCTGTTTCTGTCACAGTTACATACGCATCGCTGTCTGCATTCTATCAACTGGGATGTAATTGGGGTGTATTTTGTTGTGATGTGTGGCATTGTGTTGGCATTAGCTCAATGCTTTCATGGAGGAATGGTGGGGTGCATGCACTGGCTGCTTACCTGTACAGTTGGCATCTTTTGGGTGGACATTCTACCACATGCTTCTGGGTGGGAGGGAGTGCTCCTTCCTGCTGAGTGATGGGGCAGGGTGTGCCTGGTGGGAGTTGTAGTGCTGGCCTCCCTATTCCCAACACTCCTCCCTGGAAAGATGGCTACCTACCTGTTAGGTGAGGGTGTAGCACACAATGACTGCCACATGGGTGTGGGGAGTAGTCTATCCTGCTCAGCTATGGGACAGGGGGCCTGGTGGAAGTTGTAGTGCAGGCCTCCCTATTCCCAACACTCCTCCCTGGAAAGATGGCTACCTATCTGTTAGGTGAGGCTGTAGCACACAATGACTGCCACATGGGTGTGGGGAGTAGTCCATCCTGCTCAGCTGTGGGACAGGGGGCCTGGTGGTAGTTGTAGTGCATGCCTCCCTATTCCCAACACTCCTCCCTGGAAAGATGGCTACCTACCTGTTAGGTGAGGGTATAGCACACAATGGCTGCCACATGGTTGTGGGTGGGGGGAGTAGTCCATCCTGCTCAGCTGTGGGACAGGGGGCCTGGTGGGAGTTGCAGTGCAGGCCTCCCTATTTCCAACACTCTTCCCTGGAAAGATGGCTACCTACCTGTTAGGTGAGGGTGTAGCACACAATGACTGCCACATGGGTGTGGGGAGTAGTCCATCCTGCTCAGCTGTGGGACCGGGGGCCTGGTGGGAGTTGTAGTGCAGGCCTCCCTATTCCCAACACTCCTCCCTGGAAAGATGGCTACCTACCTGTTAGGAGAGGGTGTAGCACACAATGACTGCCACATGGTTGTGGGGAGTAGTCCATCCTGCTCAGCTGTGGGTCAGGGGGCCTGGTGGGAGTTGTAGTGCTGGCCTCCCTATTCCCAACACTCCTCCCTGGAAATATGGCTACCTACCTGTTAGGTGAGGGTGTAGCACACAATGACTGCCACATGGGTGTGGGGACTAGTCCATCCTGCTCAGCTGTGGGACAGGGGGCCTGGTGGGAGTTGTAGTGCAGGCCTCCCTATTCCCAACACTCCTCCCTGGAAAGATGGCTACCTACCTGTTAGGTGAGGGTGTAGCACACAATGACTGCCACATGGGTGTGGGTGTGGGGAGTAGTCCATCCTGCTGAGCTGTGGGACAGGGGGCCTGGTGGGAGTTGTAGTGCAGGCCTTCCTATTCCCAACACTCCTCCCTGTAAAGATGGCTACCTACCTGTTAGGTGAGGGTGTAGCTCACAATGACTGCCACATGGTTGTGGGTATGGGGAGTAGTCCATCCTGCTCAGCTGTGGGACAGGGGGCCTGGTGGGAGTTGTAGTGCAGGCCTCCCTATTCCCAACACTCCTCCCTGGAAAGATGGCTACCTACCTGTTAGGTGAGGGTGTAGCACACAATGGCTGCCACATGGTTGTGGGTGGGGGAGAAGTCCATCCTGCTCAGCTGTGGGACAGGGGGCCTGGTGGGAGTTGTAGTGCAGGCCTCCCTTTTCCCAACACTCCTCCCTGGAAAGATGGCTATCTACCTGTTAGGTGAGGGTGTAACACACAATGGCTGCCACATGGTTGTGGGTGGGGGAGTAGTCCATCCTGCTCAGCTGTGGGACAGGGGGCCTGGTGGGAGTTGTAGTGCAGGCCTCCCTATTCCCAACACTCCTCCCTGGAAAGATGGCTACCTACCTGTTAGGTGAGGGTGTAGCACACAATGACTGCCACATGGGTGTGGGGAGTAGTCCATCCTGCTCAGCTGTGGGACAGGGGGCCTGGTGGGCGTTATAGTGCAGGCCTTCCTATTCCCAACACTCCTCCCTGTAAAGATGGCTACCTACCTGTTAGGTGAGGGTGTAGCACACAATGACTGCCACATGGTTGTGGGTGTGGGGAGTAGTCCATCCTGCTCAGCTGTGGGAAAGGGGGCCTGGTGGGAGTTGTAGTGCAGGCCTCCCTTTTCCCAACACTCCTCCCTGGAAAGATGGCTACCTACCTGTTAGGTGAGGGTGTAGCACACAATGACTGCCACATGGGTGTGGGGAGTAGTCTATACTGCTCAGCTGTGGGACAGGGGGCCTGGTGGGAGTTGTAGTGCAGGCCTCCCTATTCCCAACACTCCTCCCTGGAAAGATGGCTACCTACCTGTTAGGTGAGGGTATAGCACACAATGGCTGCCACATGGTTGTGGGTGGGGGGAGTAGTCCATCCTGCTCAGCTGTGGGACAAGGGGCCTGGTGGGAGTTGCAGTGCAGGCCTCCCTATTTCCAACACTCCGCCCTGGAAAGATGGCTACCTACCTGTTAGGTGAGGGTGTAGCACACAATGACTGCCACATGGGTGTGGGGAGTAGTCCATCCTGCTCAGCTGTGGGACCGGGGGCCTGGTGGGAGTTGTAGTGCAGGCCTCCCTATTCCCAACACTCCTCCCTGGAAAGATGGCTACCTACCTGTTAGGAGAGGGTGTAGCACACAATGACTGCCACATGGTTGTGGGGAGTAGTCCATCCTGCTCAGCTGTGGGTCAGGGGGCCTGGTGGGAGTTGTAGTGCTGGCCTCCCTATTCCCAACACTCCTCCCTGGAAATATGGCTACCTACCTGTTAGGTGAGGGTGTAGCACACAATGACTGCCACATGGGTGTGGGGACTAGTCCATCCTGCTCAGCTGTGGGACAGGGGGCCTGGTGGGAGTTGTAGTGCAGGCCTCCCTATTCCCAACACTCCACCCTGGAAAGATGGCTACCTACCTGTTAGGTGAGGGTGTAGCACACAATGACTGCCACATGGGTGTGGGTGTGGGGAGTAGTCCATCCTGCTGAGCTGTGGGACAGGGGGCCTGGTGGGAGTTGTAGTACAGGCCTTCCTATTCCCAACACTCCTCCCTGTAAAGATGGCTACCTACCTGTTAGGTGAGGGTGTAGCACACAATGACTGCCACATGGTTGTGGGTGTGGGGAGTAGTCCATCCTGCTCAGCTGTGGGACAGGGGGCCTGGTGGGAGTTGTAGTGCAGGCCTCCCTATTCCCAACACTCCTCCCTGGAAAGATGGCTACCTACCTGTTAGGTGAGGGTGTAGCACACAATGGCTGCCACATGGTTGTGGGTGGGGGAGAAGTCCATCCTGCTCAGCTGTGGGACAGGGGGCCTGGTGGGAGTTGTAGTGCAGGCCTCCCTTTTCCCAACACTCCTCCCTGGAAAGATGGCTATCTACCTGTTAGGTGAGGGTGTAACACACAATGGCTGCCACATGGTTGTGGGTGGGGGGAGTAGTCCATCCTGCTCAGCTGTGGGACAGGGGGCCTGGTGGGAGTTGTAGTGCAGGCCTCCCTATTCCCAACACTCCTCCCTGGAAAGATGGCTACCTACCTGTTAGGTGAGGGTGTAGCACACAATGACTGCCACATGGGTGTGGGGAGTAGTCCATCCTGCTCAGCTGTGGGACAGGGGGCCTGGTGGGCGTTATAGTGCAGGCCTTCCTATTCCCAACACTCCTCCCTGTAAAGATGGCTACCTACCTGTTAGGTGAGGGTGTAGCACACAATGACTGCCACATGGTTGTGGGTGTGGGGAGTAGTCCATCCTGCTCAGCTGTGGGAAAGGGGGCCTGGTGGGAGTTGTAGTGCTGGCCTCCCTATTCCCAACACTCCTCCCTGGAAAGATGGCTACCTACCTGTTAGGAGAGGGTGTAGCACACAATGACTGCCACATGGGTGTGGGGAGTAGTCCATCCTGCTCAGCTGTGGGACAGGGGCCTGGTGGGAGTTATAGTGCAGGCCTCCCTATTCCCAACACTCCTCCCTGGAAAGATGGCTACCTACCTGTTAGGTGAGGGTGTAGCACACAATGACTGCCACATGGTTGTGGGTGTGGGGAGTAGTCCATACTGCTCAGCTGTGGGACAGGGGGCCTGGTGGGAGTTGTAGTGCAGGCCTCCCTTTTCCCAACACTCCTCCATGGAAAGATGGCTACCTACCTGTTAGGTGAGGGTGTAGCACACAATGACTGCCACATGGGTGTGGGGAGTAGTCTATACTGCTCAGCTGTGGGACAGGGGGCCTGGTGGGAGTTGTAGTGCAGGCCTCCCTATTCCCAACACTCCTCCCTGGAAAGATGGCTACCTACCTGTTAGGTGAGGGTGTAGCACACAATGACTGCCACATGGGTGTGGGGAGTAGTCCATCCTGCTCAGCTGTGGGACAGGGGGCCTGGTGGGAGTTGTGGTGCAGGCCTCCCTATTCCCAACACTCCTCCCTGGAAAGATGGCTACCTACCTGTTAGGTGAGGGTGTAGCACACAATGACTGCCACATGGGTGTGGGGAGTAGTCCATCCTGCTCAGCTGTGGGACAGGGGGCCTGGTGGGAGTTGTAGTGCTGTTTGCCTGGACACATACAACACAGTAGATGTGGTCTACCTTTGTGATGTTTGAGGTGGGGTGGATGTAAAATCAGTGTGACCTGTGTGTGTTTTTGGAGTGCAGATGTGTGTACTTGTGCCTCAGGGATGTATCTTTGTAGTTGTGCAAGACAGTACATGTCAGTTTCATGGTATACATTAGTTGGTACTTACCAGCCTCCACTCCCCCGGGTATTCCTTCAAGACTCTCTGGATGCAGTATGGTAAGCACCTTCTCCTCCCACGCAGTGAACGGTTTTGGTGTGATGGGAGGGCCTCCACCAGTCGCATCAGCCAGCTCATGATTCTTGGCCCTCCTCTTCTTGACAACACTCTTCAGGTCATGCCACCGCCTCATGATTTCATTCTTGTTGTGGGGCACATTCCCTACTGCATTGACCCTGCCCACTATCCTTGCCCACATGTTTGTTCTTGTGGCTTATGGTGTCTGTTGGATCATGCTGCCAAAGAGTTGTGGTTCTACTTTGATTATCTCATCTACCATTACTGTCAACTCAGTGTCAGTGAATTTTGGCATTTTGTGATGTGCCATTGTGTGTGCTGTGCTGATGTTTTGGGGTGCAGTTGTGAGGGTGGTGTAGGTGGTGTGTGTGTGTGTTGTTGTGCTGGTGAGATGTGTGGTGTTTTGCCTATCCAATGTGCTGCAGGCTTTGGTTCCTTCAGGGCTGGAGTAGTGCAAAGGATTGTGGACAGGGAAGGGGCTGGTTTTATACTCAGCTATGTGGGTGTGTCAAGATGGTGTAATGCAGTCAGATGTGCTGTGTGGGTTGTCCTGTGATTTGTATAATTGAATTTGCCATGGGGGGGTGTCATTGGGAGGTTTCTGCTTATTTTGGGGGCAGGGCTAGTTGCCTGTGTGCTATTGCTGGCCTTTTTTTATTTTTTTTTACTTGCCCGCCACTTTTTTTTGCGGAGCATCCGCAGCGATGGCTGTGCTGCAGGGCTTCCGCCGGATCTCACATTGGTTACTGTTGGCTACCGCGGCGGACGGAAACAGCGGAACGTACCGCTGTGACATTGGGGATATCATAATATCATTATCTGTCACTCCGCGTGTCTGGCGGCGTGTTGATGTGTTTCCGCTATGTTACCGACCGTCGCGGTTGAATTTTCACTTTCTCTGCCCTCCACGGGTGGTTTTTCGATGGCTCCTACCACCGCGGACGGAATGTTTTTAGCGGTTGATCATAATAGGGTTGGCGGGGTTTCCGCGGTACCTGCGGACGGTGATTTTCCGCAACCATGGCGGTCGGATATTTTTCCGTCCGCCATCGTAATGACCCTCTTAATGTTGCATCTAACTTCATGGTGTTTTTGGGAACACGCGCCCCTCTGGCCAAACGTGTTTTATTGGGACCAATCTCCTGAGGCCATTTTGGTGTTGCTGCCTATCTGTGGGATCGATCTGGGTTTTCCTGTTCGCACGTCTGTCTAAGGGGTATGTGTCCCCCTACTTGTGATCTGTCAATCAGTTGCTTCAGGCCTAGGTCACAGGGCCTACCTGATCATGTATTTCTGACTCTGGGTTCCGGGGGCGATCATATCAGGTGAATTCAACAACGGAGATGCAAGTTCGTTATTATACATACAGATATCATGGTGTACATTGACATCATATTTTTCAATATTTACAATACATAGCACTGCAATTCGGTATTTGGAAGGGATTCCCCAAACACTCCCCTTCAAAATAGAAAATCGCTAAACAAAATTGCAATTTGGTAACATGTGCTCTGTACATATGTAAAAGCATTTCTGAGATCAGAAACAGTCCGATTCTGAGAACTGGGCTGTTTCCAACCACAAAAATACTTTTGTTTAAATGACCCTAGGTGTATTTTTGTGCTTAGTATATATTAATGCTTGGATGCAGGTTTCATTTTTTATGTGTGCCAATATGTAGTTTGGGATCCACATAAACCGTTTCATTTTATTTTAGGAAGTTTTGAGTACAAAACATCACAGTCATTGAATGCTCTTGTCAGAACCTCAGTGTTCACACTCCAGACCACCAGGGTCTTCACTCCAGACCTCAGTGTTCTCACTTCATATCTGAGTGTGCTCACTCTAAACATCAGCATCCTTACACTGAGCCCTCAGAGCCTCATCCCCCAGTCTGAATTCCCCACTTCCTGGAAGAGTATGGGGTGTTAGCTGCTCTCAGAGTTTTCTGTTTCCGATGACATCTGCAGTGAAGTGATGTCTACAGCTGCACAATAGTGATTCACATTTGTAAGCACATGGAATTTACACGCTTAACCAGAAGGATTTAACTTGTGCCATTAGTCACTCTTCCATGATTAAAAATAACCCAGACAATTGGCTAAATGTAGCAATTTTTCCTCTGTACAGCTGCACGTCCTCCCATCCAAATAACAGCCTTGGTGCTAATAGGAAAAAGCACAAAGATCTTAGAGCCTCTAATTTACAGGCATTTGTTATTAAGTTCAAATGTTTATAGCATTTACTTAAAGGGCAAACCAATTAGGTGATACTCACTGACTGCCCAAATATGAAATGATATACCTCATAATGAACAGTGTAATATGGCAGAAAAGGAAAAGAATTTCCCACTGTTCTTTTATTCAAAAGTGCATATTTAAAGACTTGAATTAAATGTGACAATAAAGTGCATTATTTAGTGATCACTCTCCAGAAACCACCTAATAATTGGGCCATAAAACTAGTCAAACTGGGTTCTTTCACTCAATTTCATGTGCTATAATTTAGTAGGCATTCCGCAGCAGGGAGATAAAAAGAGATAGCACTTCCCTCTGCAGCTTTTTACCCCCTCCCCTCCCCCCTGCCTGATATTGCACAAAGGGGAAATCAAATGGAGAACGTCGCAACCTGGATGAGCAGCATCTGCCTATAGCTCAACTCGGAGAAAACGGAAGTCCTCATCCTCAGATCCACCCCCTCCGTGTGGGACAACACCTGGTGGCCTCCCGTCCTTGGCAACCCTCCCACTCCCATGGACCACACCCGCAACCTCAGCATCATACTTGACTCCTCCCTCACCATGAACCAACAGATCAACGCTGTATCCTCCACATGCTTCAACACCCTCCGCATATTCTGCAAGATCTTCAAATGGATCCCCTCCGAATCCAGGAATACCGTCACCCACGCACTCATCCCCACAGGCTGGACTATGGGAACACCCTCTATGCCGGAATCAACAAATCTCTACTCCACAAACTCCAGACCAGGGCCGGACTGGCCGTAGTGGACACCAGGCATTTCACCAGTGGGCAGCCAGGGTGGGTGCCGGTTTTGGGCCCCTAGGGGCCATTTTTGTTACAGGGAGCCGGCAATGTCGCCCCTGTAACAAAATCAGTCGAAACCGGCTCTAGAAAACCGCTCGGCCGCACCCGCCCCCCACCCTCCTGGGGTGGCGGCCGAGCAGTTTGCCAGGGCCAGTTTCGGTTCCCAGTCTGGCCCTGCTCCAGACCGTTCAGAATTCTGAAGCCAGACTCGTTCTCAGCATCCCACGACAAGACCACATCACCCAGCACCTACAAGACTTCCACTGGCTCCCCGTCAAAAAAAGAGTGACCTTCGAGCTGCTCACACACACCTACAAAGCCCTCCACAACACCGGACCCCAATACGTCAACGAAAGAATCTCCTTCTACGCCCCAAGAGAAACCTCCACTCTGCTCCGCTGACCTAGCCTTGGCTGAAATCCCCCGCATCCACAGAGCCGGAATGGGAGGCAGATCCTTCTCTTACATCGCGGCAAAGACCTGGGACAAACTCCCCCTCAGCATCAGATGAAGCCCCACATTCAAACATTCAGGAAGAGCCTCAAGACCATCCATACTGTTCGCCACACATGAGGACAGAAAGATCTAACCTAAAGGACAGAAAGACCTAACCTAAAGGTTTGAGATCAGGGTGCAAGATCTAACCCTGCGACTCCCCTCTGTAACCAAGAGTAAACAAGCAGGGCTGCCTCTTTGTGACCCTGGGGCAAACAGAATGTGCGCTCTCGTTGGGTGGATCCATCCACACAATATGTCATCTGGCAGCCCTGTGATTTATTCCTATAGCAACAGGGCCAAGATTGTCTGTGATGATATTCAATAAATATGAGATTCAAATAATGGAAACCACAGAATGCCCAAATTCCCTTTTAAGAGTCAAGCTTGACAAACCTACATTAAACAGGGATTTTCCAGTTTAATCTAAAGGTGTTGGCTACTGCCTTTGACAAACCCTCAGGGGAGAAGTTTTCGACTATAATAATTCTTGTTAGATCTCTTCTTAACTGTCTGCCAGGTTCTTGTAATAAAACAAATAATATATATATTCATATATAAATATATATCCATATAAATACATAGTGGGCCTTCCAGTCAGCTCTGTTCTGCCATTGGTCTGAGTGTTTGATTGGCCAGTCCTTTAGTTTGAATCTTATTATTTTATAGTTTCTCTTTTAATTCTTTGCTTCTCCCCTTTTTATTTTATTATTTCTTAAGAGGATACTACATGACCCCAGGAAGTTCTAAGGAGTCACTTACTTGACGCTCATTTCATCTGCAGTTTGCCACACTCCACATGGCCACTTCCTCTAAACCAGGAGGCCATTATTGTAAGAAATTGGGTTGTCAGTTGACTAGGATGTGAACCAGCAACTATAATCCTTGTCAAGGTGAGGAACAAGCCAACCCTAAATTAACCTGGGATCCACCCTCCGGTAGCTTGGCACAGAGCAGTCAGACTTAATTCAGAGGCAATGTGTAAAATATTTGTGCAATACTTCAAACAGTAAAAGTCAAAGCACCACACTGAAATGATCCGACACCAAATTAGAAAAATAGAGTAATGTTTAATAAATAAAACAAGACCAAATGACAAAAATCCAATTAGTAGAACCAAAGATTTGCAATTTTAAAGATTTCAGTGAAAACAGCCCAAAAAAGGCACAAAGCGACAACTGTGAATATCTGGTCACACCGGACCGGGACAAAGTCGCAACTACAGGCCAACCACGATGGTGCACAGGCGGGTTACCGGGGCCTAGTTAGGCCCACTGAAAAAAGTACTTTAAATCCTGGTTTGCTGATTGTTGCGAGGGCCAGTGTAAAAGTTTTGTCACACAGCAAAGTGATGCTTTGGTTCTGAGCTGCGGCAAGGCTACGGTGTGAGGCCCTTGTTCATCATCGAGGATGCTGTCCACGTGGGCATGCGATGCACAGTCAGGCATCAAGGATGTGTCACACAGTTGGGGCGATGCATAGGCTGCGATGCGATGTCCTGTGGCGTTGTCGAGGCTGCCGACAGCGAGGGATGGGAGGGCCCCCACCAAGTATAGGTCACACAGTGGCGGTTTCAATATGGTGCCTGGCTCCGATGTGATGAGGTCTTTGCGGCGATACTGATCTGCACAGTAGTGGCGATGCATTGGTACTGCCTTGGGTTGAGCCGCACAGCAGAGGAGATGCATTAGTCAGTTCTACTGGGTCAACAGAGGCTATCACAGCACCATAAGCCCACTTCCAAGTGTCCAGGACTCGGGTGGCACTACTTAACAGAGTAGACTTACAGATGGCAGAGTCCAGGAGCTGGGTTCAAGGTTGTTGGAGCATTCTGTCCCTGAGGTTCAAGTCAGGAGGCCAGCCAATTAGCCCTTGGAGTCACTTTGGTGTTTTGGGTTTAACAGATGCAGGTCCGGTAGTCATTCAGAGCAGCAGTCCAGCAAAGTTGCAGTCCTTTCAGCAGCACAGCAGTCCTTCTTCCTGGAAGATTATCCACAGGTCCAAAGGTGTACAGAAGAGTTGGTGTCTGAGGTCCAATATTTATACCTGGTGCCCTTCCTCTGGCAGGTGGGAGACGCTTCTAGAGGTTTTTCTTTGACGTCCCTGCCTTCCCCGTCCTGACTCCAGACTAACTACAGGGGGTATGCAGCCCTTTGTGTGAAGGCAAGACACAGCCTAATCACGTGAAAGCAAGTCTGTGCCCAGCTCAGCCCTCCCATCAACACGACCCTCCTCCAACCAAAACCCATGGTAGACTCACCAATACCTTGATGGGCTTCCCTGCATAGCACTTGTCGGTTCTACTCCTCTGTGAACTTAGTTGGAGCCCCCTGTCTACACTCTCCTGAGCCACTGGACTTACCTACGGGGAACCCTTTTCCTCACCTGTGGACCCCATCTCTGAAGCACCTAATCTTGACTTGCTCACAGATTCATCCCAGTAGGCAGACAGTATGACTGTGGGTAAGAAAGTGATGTGGCCTATTTCACCCCTTGGATCAGAATTCTGTGCCCAACCCATGAAAAATTCTGCTCATAAGGAAAGCAACCAACAGAGACTACTGACAGCTGTCAGTGGCAAAAGCCAGGCCCCAGGACAGACAGGGCTTTCTGACCTCTTAGGTTTCTGTGAGTGGGGGGTGGTAGCCTCAGGTGTTAGGCACCCTTCATACACTCCCCTTCCCACCAGTTCAGGGGTGGTATCCTGAGTCTAGCCACTTAGCCCACATTCCGTACCCTGAGGCTGAACAGGGGACAGGGGTGAGTCCTCCCTAACCCTGCCCCTCCATCTGGGCTCCCGTACCCTCCGCTGGGGAATGGTACCCCAGGGTAACTGAACTGTCAAAGCACCATGGATGGCCACCCCTCTCAGTGCTCCTGATACTGGGGGCAACTCATTACCCAGAATGCAGTCTATGAGCATCATGGGACTAACTATGACCCTCCTCTGGGTCACCACCCCACTCCAGGGATACCAGGGTCATAAGACGGAAGAAGTCTTGCCCATGGGCCTGAGTTACCCTACTCCCCTGGCCAGTACAGTGCTCTAGGGAAACTAGCCTTTCCACTATCATGATCTGGGTAGCCCTGGTGTCCCTGAAAGCAGTGACAAGGATCCCATCCACTTTTCCCTGGCGGACGTAATGACTCCAACCCTCTGGGGTAACAAGCTCACCCTCCCAGTCTACCTCCTAGCTAAGGGAGATCATAGCATGGTCCTGGGGACTGCCTACCCCATAGGCCATATTGGCCACCCCTATAGAGATCCTACCAGTGGTAGGTATCTTAGGACAGAAAAAGTCCCCCTGCTTGTGTCCTAGCTGAGAACAATCAAAGCAGCGGGGTTTGAAAAGGGGCCCCCAGCTCTACTGCCCACCAGAACCTACTCCCTGTTTCTTAGAAGGGGCATGGGAACCCTTTCCTCCCCTCTCATTCTGGGATCTGTAGGTGTCTCATTTCACGGCCCCCTCACTCTGCTGGGGGAAGCCTGAACCACCCTTCTTGGGTCACTCCCAGGTACCTTCTTATGGGCCCTGGTGCTGAGCCAGTGGTCGGACTCCTTAGCATGCTCCTCGGGGTCAGTGAGCTTACTATCAATCAGGTGTTGGCACGGATTGGAAAACAAGACTGAACATGTGCTCTCTCACAATCAAATTGTACAGCCCCTTATAATCCTTTACTTCACTGCCCTTCACCCTACCATCCAATGCCTTGCAAAAGAAGTCCTTACAATTTACCAGGACTGCGGGTCTAGCTTACAACTGTCCATAAACTTCTGCCTGTATATCTGTGGGGTGAGGCCATGCTTCCAGACAAGGGTTTCTTTCATGGGTGGGATACCTCATCCTGTCTCACTTATCTATACAATAAAATACAATAGAATTTGTAAAGCACGGCTTATCACCCTGGGGGATATCCAGGTGCTCGGGTGGGCAAGTCAAATGAGCAGACAGGTCTTAATTGCTCTTCTGAAGTCCATGAGGGTGGTGGTGGTCCAGAGGTGGAGGGGCAGGTCGTTCCAGGTCTTGGCAGCGAGGTAGGAGAAGGAACGCCCCCCCTTCTCAGGTTCGGCAGTTGCGTGGGACGTGTGCAAGGGCCAGATGGGTTGAGCAAGTTGTCTGGTGGGCTGGTAGAAGGTCAGTCGGTGGTTGATGTATGCTGGTTCTATGTTGTGGAGGGCCTTGAACGCATGGGTGAGTAGTTTGAAAGGGCATCTCTTCTTGATAGGGAGCCACTGTAGGTCTCTGAGGTGTGGGGTTATGCTTTCACGTTTTGGGAGATCCAGTATGTGTCTTGCTGCTGTGTTTTGGATGGTCTGGATTCGTGTCAGCAGTTGGTTTGTGATCCCAGCATAGAGTGCGTTGCCATAGTCCAGTCGACTGGTGATGAGGGCTTGTGTTACTGTTTTCCTGGTGCTTAGTGGGACTCTAAAGGCTTAATTCAGAGGCAATGTGTAAAGTATTTGTGCAGCATTTCAAATTTTAATAAAGTGAAATCACCACACAAAAAAGATCCCACAGCAAACTAGAATAATAGAGTTATTATTACTAAATAAAACAATACCAAAACGACAAACATCTAATCAGTAGAGCTGGAGTTATGCAATTATAAAGATTTCAGTGAAAATAGTGCCAAAAAGCACAAAGCACCATCTGTGGCTATCTGGTCGTTCCGGAATGGGAGAAAGTCACAAACTCAGGGCGACCGCGATGGAGTGCAGGCCAGATACAGGGACCCAGTTAGACTCACTGAACAAAATACCTTAAATCCTTGTTAGCGGAGCATTATGAGGATCCTTGTTGATGATGTGTCACCCAGCCGAAGTAATGCGTTGGTTCCAAAATGCGGCGAGGCTGCAGTGTGAGGTCCTGCATCTTCGTCATTGAACCCGTTGACGAGGGCTTGAGATGCGAAGTCTGGCATCAAGTATGCATAGCACAGTTTAAGCGATGTTTTGGTTTTGAGAAGCTGCGAGACTGCAGTGCAGAGTCCGTCATCGTCGAGGCTGCCATCGACAAGGGAAGCAAGGTCCTACACCGAGGATACATCATACAGTGGCGGTTCCGAATGGGCAACAGGCTGTGATGCAGGTCTCTGCGGCAGTACTGATACACGCAGTAGTGGCAATGCATCTATTCTGCTTGGGGTTGCGCCGAGCAGCAGAGGAGATGCATCAGTTCCGCTGGATCAATTTAGGCTGCCAGAGCACCTTAAGGGCACTTCCAAGGGTCCAGGACTAGGGTGGCACCGCTTGGCAGGGTTCCATATTATTGGAGCCTTCTGTCCCTATGGCTCAAGCCAGACGGCCAGCCAACTAGCCCCTGGAGTTTCTTTGGAGTCCTGAGTTCAACAGATGCAGTTCCAGACCTTTTCACCCAGGTTCGAGGGCAGCAGGCAGCACATCAGCACAGCAGGGCAGCTGTCCCTCAGAGCAGCAGTCCAGAAAAATAGCAGCCCTTTCAGCAGCACAGCAGTCATTCTTCCTGGCAAAGTATCCACAGGGCCAGAAGTGTACTGCTGAGTTGGTGGCTGAGGTCCAATATTCATACCTGGTGCCTGCCTCTGGAAAGTGGGAGAAGCTTGTAGAGGTTTCCTTTTGAGGTCCCTAGCTATCCTGCTTTCCCTGTCCTGGCTCCAGATTAACTACAGGAGGTATACCGCCCTTTGTGTGGAGGCAGGCCCCAACCTTTTCAAGTGTAAGTAGGGCTGTGCCCAACTCCGCCCTCCCATCCTGCCAGTGATGGCCTATCCAGGTAACCTAAGCTCTCTATTGTGTGTGGCTGTCTAGGAGGAATACACAAATCCCACTCGTCAGCTACATCCAGTCATATGACTCGCTATAGGCACTAAATGACTAAGACAGGAAATGCCACCTTTCTAAAAGTGGCATTTTTTAAATTGTAATTTAAAACCCAACTTCACCATAAGAGAGGATGTTTCATTACAATTCCAAAGACACCAAAAATGAACTATTCACCTGTTCCCATTTGGATGCTACAGCTTATCAAATGTAATAAGGTAGCTCCAATGTTATCCTGTGGGAGAGGTAGACCTTGCTATAGTGAAAAATGAATTGAAGAGTTTTTAACTACCAGGACATATAAAACTTAAAAGGATATGTCCTTCTTTTCAAATACACTGTACCATGCCCCATGGCTGTTTAGGGTCTATCCTAGGGGTGACTTATATGTATTAAAATGATGGATTGGGCCAGGCAACAGGTTTATTTAACCAGGTCGCAATGGCAATTTAAAACTGCTCACACAGGCCTGAGACATGTTTCGAAGGCTACGTTAGTGGGTGACACAATCAGTGCTGCAGGCCCAATAGTAGCATTTAATTTACAGGCCCTGGGCACAGGAAGTGACATTTCACTAGAAACTGGCAAGTAAATTTAAAAAGCAAATTGCGTATAAACCAATTCTACCATGATTTAAGGAGGGAACACAGGCACTTTAGCACTGGTTAGCAATGGTAAAGTGCACAGAGCCCTAAGACCAACAAAAACAAAGTCAGCAAAAGGTGGAGGTTAATGCCAAAAGTTTGGTGGTGATCCGGCAGAAAGGGCCAAGTCCAACAATTATGGAATGCTATTGTCCATAGTGTATCAATGTTTTACCGTTCCCGAAATGGCTGAAATGTTAGTTCTAAATATGGTGGCTATGCTTGAACTATAAAACATTTATAAACTATTCACAATACATTTGCAAGATGGACACTTGCTGCTATGTTTAGTTTTGTTATTGCAAAGATATGCCGGCCACATCTAGATGTCAGAAATGTTCTATTTTTTCTTATATTATTTTGTCTTGCATATGTTGTTGAGGTTTATGTGTGTGTTATTCCATTTGACTCACAGGGTGAATGCAAGACTGAGTCAGTAGATTGATAAATTAAAGTCTGAATGCAAAGATGTTATGTTATGTTATGTTATGTTACAACAACTTTTATAGCGCGCTAATACCCATAGGTGTCTAGGCGCTTAAGGACCGCATACTGTAGGGAGAGTTAGTTTTTAAAAAGCCATGTCTTAAGATTCTTCCTAAACTCAATCAAAGAAGATATCTTCCTAAGAGCGAGCGGGAGGGAGTTCCATAGCCTAATAGCACCATGTCTGAAACTCCTCCCTCCCCAGTTCATCGTCCTGACTCTGGAGGTGAGCATCAGGAAAGCATTAGCCGATCGTAGTTGTCTGCTGGGGGAGTACCAACTAAAGGCATGCCATAGAAATCGTGGACCTACTCTATAAAGTGCCTTATGCACTATACAAAGTGTCTTAAATTTCACGCGCTGGGCAGCTGGCAGCCAATGCAACTTCTGTATCCCGGCCCTAATTGACTGATGCTTAGGGACATCTAGCACCAGTCTGGCAGCAGCATTCTGTGCCGCTTGTAATCTTCTAAGTTGATTAGACTGTAAATTTATGTATAGGGCATTACAGTAATCCAGTTTAGATAAGACCAAGGAAGTTAAAACAATTTTCCTCGTGTTTATCGGAATGAAAGGAAGAATCTTGCGCACGGTTTTAATGGTGAGGAAAGCAGAAGATACCACCTTAGAGACCTGCGATTTAAAATTCAACTTCTCGTCTATTATGACCCCCAGATTTTTAGCTTTAGCTACTGGTGTAGGAAGGGGGCCCAGTGTACTTGGCCACCAAATTGGTGACCAAAGGGGAGCAAGGTTTCCAAAAAGCACCACCTCGGTTTTGATCGAATTGAGCTTCAGACAGTGCCTGCTCATCCATAAGCTCAGGGAGACCATGCAATCATGTAGTTTGTAGATGAGTGAAAGAGTGCATTATGTTGGCCTACTGAGTGCCTAAACTCATCAATGACGCAAAAGGCACTTTCATTGATAAGCCAGATCTATTGGCATTGTCAATGCTTGTTAGAAATTCACATTTTATTTTAGTATTGCTAAATACGTTACACGTTTCCTTAAGTTACGCATGTCTGCTCTGTGCCATAGCTACCAGTGGTTGAGCCCAAGTTTACGTATAGAGCTTGTGTGTTGAACCTGACAAGACTCTGGACTTAGTATTTGGGAAGGAGTTACACCCCCTTCCACCCAAATGACTCATTTTCTTACACCTAGAATGCCAGGATATCGAGCTGAGGCTAGGATTCAAACCTGGCTCCCCATTTTCAAAGGGACGAAAGCTATAGCCACTGGCCCAAATCTCCTTTCTCTTCATGATATGGCCCCGTCAGTGGTCAATACAAGTTAATGTGCATGGAACTTGTTCTTTAACACTGAAAATGAAGCTTCTATATGTAGTTTCCATTCACAGTGTCTACTGCAGAGCCATTCTAGGGGTGTTAGCCAAAAATAATGCGTTCATGCACAGTCTGCTCCCCTTAAAGACTAAAACGATGCCAACGATATATTGCAGTTCCTTTATGTAGTAAAAGAGTACAAAGGTGATGTTGCGTCACTGTAGTGATAATCATTGGGACATAGCAGCAAAGGGAGAGCTCCATGACTGTTCAAAAGTCTAAGAGCAGCAAAATGAATCCAACAAGACATTTAGCTGCAGGTAATGGATGTACATTCATATTCTGAGCAGAGCTCGTGATTTCTCCATAGACTGCATGTGCTCTCGTTGATATTCAAAAGCACTGTTCAATCCATGATTGCTATTAGCAAGCATTTTTCTAACGTTTATGATGCGCTCGAAATCAAACCTAGGAGGGGCAACGCCTGTCATAAATAGTTCAGCAGGAGCAAAACATCGGCTACAACAAAAACTAGCAGTAACAAATGTTTTTCTTGGCTTCATAACACTTTTGCTTTCCTTATTTGACACCAATCGATACTGATTTAATTAAGATTAAAGAGTCTTTGTTTTTTCAATGTTCTGCCGAAAGGATTCCTCTTGTCGAATAAATCAGCTACACTATTGCAGCAAGACAAGGTTATTCTATCATATCAGGCATTTCACATTTTAGTGACTTTTGTGCCCCCTATTTGCAGGCAGGCCACAGTTGCTGCTGTTCACTCACATTCTGTACACATTATGGAATTAGTGCATTTTCCAAGTTGTTATTACATTGAGGGATAGAGAAACCTAATCTTTAGGGTAGTTTGGATAAAGGCAAAACATGTCAAAGCAATTATGTGTGAAAATAATTTGTATTTTGGTGTCACACATCACGCTAAATGGCATTACCCACAAAACATTTTCTAAAAGAAAAGTACTGTTCATTTGTTCATGCCAAATCAATCTTGAATTTCTAGGTCATATTTTGAATTTAGCGGATTAATATAATCTTCTGCCTGGGTATAATCTTTATGTACAGAAGAGTGAAAAAATTATAAGTCTCTTCCTTGCTTGAAGAGGCATATTGCATAGTATGGCTTTATTTGGGTATAAAATGCAATGTGTGGTATAGGAATAAACATTCTAAGAGATGTGGGAAGGAGATTCAGAGTAACATTTCTTACATTCTTCAAAAGATAAAAGACAATTGTCTTTACTGGAGTCACGTGAGATTATGACTTTAGTGCAAAGTATATGTGCGTGTATCCTAGATCTTTGCAGATATACATTTTAATGTGTAGGTATCAGTCTATCTAAAAGGGACGCGTGACAAATAAGAAGAACTGTAAATCTATTCCCTGATATCAGTCATTGCTGGAGCAGGTTCAAGTGAACATCAGTGCATATTTTGTCATCGTGCAGCATAGTGCCAATGAAATGTGTAGAGGTATTCGAGAAGTAGAAGCCCATTTCTAGAACTTCACTTGCGTAGAACACCTTGTAGGCTTCTACAACGATGAGTCATTTAGTAGCATGTGCTGGTGTCTTAAAACCCTTCAATCTGCAGGCCCTGACTGTGGCCGATAAAATAATCACGTTAAAGTGGAAATCGATACCTAACTATGAAGTGAAGACCTGAATGCTCCAGCAGATATAGAAAAATGTTATTTTTCAGAAATATACTTTCTGTTTTGCTTCAGTGTGGTAAATATTTGAAGATTGCTATTTACATCGTAGATCAAAGCCCCCAATGTTTGCCTGAATGCTTTGTTGAGACTCCTTCTCCTCCTCCTCCTCCTCCTCTTCCTCCTCTTTCTCACCTTCCCCTCCCCCTCCTCCTCCTCATGTTTTGGTTCCCTTAATTGTTGCATTGTCATATTTTATGTTGTCTGGTTTGTGTGGAGTTTTACATAGGGGTAGGGTGGTGCGTCGAGGGTTTTGAGGCAAAATATGTGTGCCAGTGGTGAACGTCTTTTAGGGTTAAGTACGTTTTGGATTTCAGCAATACTGATTTTTTCATTAAAAATCACCAATTGCAGCTCACTGTGTGTTCTTCAGGGACAAGCAGAGATAAAGGATAAACAAACCATCCTTCCAAACAGCCAGATCGTAAATATCAAACTTTTGTGCATCTCTGTTGTGTTAACTGTACAAGACGTAAGTGTACAAAATAGGAACAAACACCAGGGGGCAGATTTACAAGCCCCTTGCGCCACTTTTGCATCACTTTTCCCATGTTAAAAGTGACGCAAAAGTGGCGCAAGGGGCTTGTAAATCTGCCCCCATGTGGATAGGCGCTTCAGTGCATGGAACAAAATAGGCGCTACATGGAGGCAACTATAGGACACTTTCTTATTGCAGAGGAAGATGAAAGCCTCACTGTTCTGCCAAATATGCAGGAACGCCGGTGAGTGAACTACTTAACCCCTCCAAGGCCACGGAGATTGAGGAACACTCTGCCTGTTAGGCCCGTCAGTCAGAAATTTTACAGTCTTAGGGGCTTATTTACAAGGCCCTTGCGCCACTTTTGCGTCATTTTTAATATGGGAAAAGTGACGCAAAAGTGGTGCAAGGGGCTTGTAAATCTGCCCCGGAGTACTCACCTAACCTATACTTTTATTTCCCAGCTCTCACGAAAGCTTCTTACTTCCTTTCCCGTTTCCCTCTGCGCTCTAAAGCCTGAAAACTGTGTAAGAAACCGCCCATAAATAGAAAACATTGGATTTAGACATTGTGAGTTAATAATTAATAATATACTCGTATAAAAAACGACTGAAATCAGTTTAGAAGCTAGAGCTGCAAGCATAAGAACAGTCACCTCGGAGCTTTAGCTACACGTATCTGTGCTATAGCCAGTGCTTAATTTGTAAAAGGAAGAGTGCCGGTGCTCAAAGCTCTGCTCAGAATCGTGACGGGAGGCCGGTGCAATTAAATGTCGGCACGCTGCAATACCACGGCTACATAGTCCTAAATCCACGTCATGGTTCTTCACTTCTAGACACTCCTTGCCCGTTTACCTCAATCTTGTAGGTTCCTGTTTTGTCCCGTTGTGATGGGGTTTCCGTCTTTCTCTTCATCTTCTTTCCGGTTTGTGTGTTTTCCCTCTCTTGTTTAGTGCTTAATTGGTGAACAAATTAGTGCCAGGCCCTAGTCAGGAGGTCACACTGCAGCGTGCACCAGCCCATTGTCTGTGCCACTACTGCCAATGGCAATACCATCACAACTGCTAAGCATCACACTCCTCTAAGTGTGGTAATTCAGATTACTCAAGGCCCCCAAAGCTATAAGAATATCTCAGAAGGTAGGGATTAGCTATTTTTAAAGTATATTGAATTAATAAACAATTGTTCTTTTGCTTGTCTCTGTGTTAGACAAACAGCGCCTCCATGTGGAAGACTGTCATAAGGGCTGGTGTTGACAATTAAGTGCCAGTGCTGAGCACCGGAAATCACTTGCTCAAATTAAGCACTGCTCTTGCTCAAGGTAAATGGCTGATGCAAAAAAGTAAGTGCAGGTGCAGGACACTGATTAGAAACAAAATGAAAATGTATCATTGAGTTAATTAAAGAAATATTTCACATGCAATCTATATATCAGAAACCAAGGGTCTAATTTATATTTTTGCGGATGGGTTACTCCGTCACAAACGTGACGGATATCCTGCCATTGAATATAATGAACTTGTAATAGGGCGGATGGGATATTCGTCACGTTTGTGACAAGGTAACCCTTTCCCAAACACTAAATCAGGTGCTAATTACTATAAGACCGCTTACCACATTTTTTATTTTTATTAGTAGTAGATCCTGAAAAATTCACCTGTTCATTAAATGGGCTTTCACTGACTGGCACTACCTGAAATAAAAACTCAAGGATTCACCCAAGATCAGGGGCGTAGCTTCAAGGAGGGGTGTTTGAGGTGTTACAGCCCCCTACAAAATGTTTTCAGTAGTATAGAGTTTGGTACAGGCACTTTCAGTCGGATAGGGTAAGGTATCTGTCAGATTTCACCCTGGATTTTTACATGCCCACACTGACAAACAAACTCTCTCTCTCTCTCTCTCTCTCTCTCTCTCTCTCTCTATCTCTCGTCTCTGCCTTAAAACTTGGTTAGTTTGAAAACTATTGTATTAAGTGCCCCACATAATCTGCACTCCTCTCTTTCCACTGCCTCTTAAGTACCCCTGCCCGTGTCCTGCTTCTCATGATGTGTTTTAACAAGATATGCCAGTGTGATTGTTGGGAAATCTGCTGAAGCTTGCACCCCGTCAATCTTACTGACCAAGCTGCACCCCCGTCCAAGATTTCACAGATACGTAACGTTTCTAAAGGTCAAAAATGATTTTTTTTAAATGATTGCATAGAAGGGATTCAAGGGCTGCTAAGGGCTTTTATTAAAACAAATTATAATAATTCTTTGGGAGAGAGTCTTGTGTTCTTTCAGAGATTTAAAATATGATTTACCTTAACATACAGATGTATATGTATATTAATTCTAAGAATGGGTTTGTTTGGAAACATTCCCTATACAAATCTGGAGCCTGATTCAAAAAGGTAAGCTTCCACTTTTTTGTAAGTTTACAATTGTTTGCTCTTCAGAAAGTTATTTTACTAGTAGTATATTTATGACTGCAGAGTCTCCGCACATAAAAAGGCAGGACTGTCCTATCTTTATATGTGTGGAGACTCCGCAGTTGTAACAATACTACTAGTAAAATGCCTTTGTGAATAACAAACAATTGTAAACTCATATGAAAGTGTTAGTTTACCTTTGCGAATCAGGCACCTTCATTTTAAATGAAATTATTGGCATCATTCAAGACTATTGAATTTCCACACCTATGTTAACTACATAACTCCTCCCATATTACCCATGGCACCATAGATGTTATCATAAATTATTTAATTGACAACTTGAGTAATGATACATGTCTTCACTCGTGGCATCTCCAACGACATGAAATAATCAGTAAGTGGTTGCAAATGTTGTGCAAATTACCACATAATGTAAACATCAATCAAAATTTGTTTTCACAATGTTCATATTATTTATGTATTGTTCTTGTTGTACTTCTTGTATTGCAAAGCTACCTGATGTTACCTTGACTGGACCTGTGCTATATACAACCTCAAAAATAAATAAATGTGTGAATAACTAACTACCTAAATTGATAAATAAAGGCCTATAAGTTAAAAAGAAGCTCCGTATCCAGCAATCGAAAACAACCAGACTGCTTGTTTGAGTGTGTCGAGTCTCTACCAAAATAATTATTAGGGTCAAGACATAGGATTGGCACTACCGGAGTCTTGGTAAGACTATGTGAGTCTTCATAAGACTGAGTCTAAAGCCAAATCCAATAATCTATGAGAGACAGGATTTTAGGTCATACCTTACAAGTTTATTTTTCATTAGGGTCATTACAGAAGGCAAAAAGTAATAGTTAGTTTAATCAATTATAAATTAGCTCAAACAAAGTTATCAAGTTAAAACCTGCGAGAGGTCAGACTCTGGATCACACCAATGGCCAGAACTAAATATAGTTCAGCAAGAGGACTGACATGGAGTCTGCCTCAAAAAGAAAACCAAGAAAGACTAGTTCATATCTCCAAAACATTATCTTTTGTAGGGTTATAGACAGAAAACCCACACATATTCAGTTACTTTGAATGGTCTGAGAAAGGTGGGCTAGCAATTTTACAAGATATGAACAACGAAAGCTCTAGTACATAAGATATATTCAATAAGACACATCTAGAAACATCTACTTCACTGTGCCTAGGAAACTAAGGTAATTACATAACATTTGTATATTACAGAAATACAAAAGACAGTTCAGCTACTGAAAAGTCCTTAGAAAAGACTCAGGCAAAGAACCTTGAAAGTTACAAAGACACAGCCGTCCTGAGCTTGGCTTCCTCAAGAGAAACACACATTCATACAACTTATTAATACAGAGACCATGGAATAATCATCTATTTCACAGTTTTTTTTTATGGAAAAGCATACAGAGGCATGCACATGGAAAGGCTTGTTCAGATGAATTAAAAGTGCACATTTCTTTCTGCAAAGATAAATACATGTCAATGCAAGCCTTTTGAGGGTTAGTCTAACCCATGTCTAAAGTCGGCATTAATTTCTAATTAGTAAAAACACTCCTACAATCCCCCTGACCATTTTATCAAAATAATTATCACAGTACACTACAATTTAGCACGTCATTTATCTTTATTAGCTCCTTCAACTTCTTCTTCTGTAAGACCTTTAATTCATCATACATTCTACATTTGAAATCATCAAATAATAATGCTATGCCCATTATGATTAGAGATAATACACTTAATACAGTTAATATTGTTTTTAGAAAACCACAATCAATCTCACTAATCTGTTCACCTACTTTACTTAATCTTTTACCAATTTCACTGAACCATTCACCAACTGTTTCCCACAAACCAGTTTCTACCCCAAAAAAAAACTTCACTCGAAATGCTAGTTATATTTTTAGCACTTCAACATACGTGATCAGCACCCACTATTTATTCCTTTTTGAAACTGATTGTTCATCTAAAATAACATAGCGATACAAAAGGGGGATGATGGACGGAACGCTTGAGCCAATCAAACACTCACCCCCAGTCAACTGATCTGGGTTTAATCCATCATCATTCTTTAGCTCACTCCACCACCCCAGTTCAGACATGGCCATATGCAAATCAGTCTGACCCTGTGCCTCATGGGAACAGTCCAGCCCGAACTGCCAAGCCATGTCTTCCTGGACCGGAAACAAGCATCCTAGGACCGGTTTCTGGCATTCCAGCCGTCATCAGCCAGGCTTGCTTGAATCCAGTGGCAAAGTGAGCAAGGGACCCACGTCTGGGCATACCCCGCCAACTTAGGGCGAACAAAGCGATACAAAGGGGATGATGGACGGAACGCTTGAGCCAATCAAACACTCACCCCCAGTCAACTGATCTGGGTTTAATCCATCATCATTCTTTAGCTCACTCCACCACCCTAGTTCAGACATGGCCATATGCAAATCAGTCTGACCCTGTGCCTCATGGGAACAGTCCAGCCCGAACTGCCAAGCCATGTCTTCCCTGGACCGGAAACAAGCATCCTAGGACCGGTTTCTGGCATTCCAGCCGTCATCAGCCAGGCTTGCTTGAATCCAGTGGCAAAGTGAGCAAGGGACCCACGTCTAGGCATACCCCGCCAACTTAGGGCGAACAAAGCGATACAAAAGGGGATGATGGACCGAACGCTTGAGCCAATCAAACACTCACCCCAGTCAACTGATCTGGGTTTAATCCATCATCATTCTTTAGCTCACTCCACCACCCCAGTTCAGACATGGCCATATGCAAATCAGTCTGACCCTGTGCCTCATGGGAACAGTCAGCCCGAACTGCCAAGCCATGTCTTCCTGGACCGGAAACAAGCATCCTAGGACCGGTTTCTGGCATTCCAGCCGTCATCAGCCAGGCTTGCTTGAATCCAGTGGCAAAGTGAGCAAGGGACCCACGTCTGGGCATACCCGCCAACTTAGGGCGAACAAAGCGATACAAAGGGGATGATGGACGGAACGCTTGAGCCAATCAAACACTCACCCCCAGTCAACTGATCTGGGTTTAATCCATCATCATTCTTTAGCTCACTCCACCACCCCAGTTCAGACATGGCCATATGCAAATCAGTCTGACCCTGTGCCTCATGGGAACAGTCCAGCCCGAACTGCCAAGCCATGTCTTCCCTGGACCGGAAACAAGCATCCTAGGACCGGTTTCTGGCATTCCAGCCGTCATCAGCCAGGCTTGCTTGAATCCAGTGGCAAAGTGAGCAAGGGACCCACGTCTGGGCATACCCCCGCCAACTTAGGGCGAACAAAGCCGATTACAAAAGGGGATGATGGACGGAACGCTTGAGCCAATCAAACACTCACTCCCAGTCAACTGATCTGGGTTTAATCCATCATCATTCTTTAGCTCACTCCACCACCTCAGTTCAGACATGGCCATATGCAAATCAGTCTGACCCTGTGCCTCATGGGAACAGTCCAGCCCGAACTGCCAAGCCATGTCTTCCCTGGACCGGAAACAAGCATCCTAGGACCGGTTTCTGGCATTCCAGCCGTCATCAGCCAGGCTTGCTTGAATCCAGTGGCAAAGTGAGCAAGGGACCCACGTCTGGGCATACCCCGCCAACTTAGGGCGAACAAGCGATACAAAAGGGGATGATGGACGGAACGCTTGAGCCAATCAAACAC
This sequence comes from Calotriton arnoldi, assembly GCA_963921515.1. Taxonomy (NCBI): domain Eukaryota; kingdom Metazoa; phylum Chordata; class Amphibia; order Caudata; family Salamandridae; genus Calotriton; species Calotriton arnoldi. The sequence goes on along the minus strand of CAWUFW010021720.1, from coordinate 65,273 downwards.
TCACCCCAGTCAACTGATCTGGGTTTAATCCATCATCATTCTTTAGCTCACTCCACCACCCCAGTTCAGACATGGCCATATGCAAATCAGTCTGACCCTGTGCCTCATGGGAACAGTCAGCCCGAACTGCCAAGCCATGTCTTCCCTGGACCGGAAACAAGCATCCTAGGACCGGTTTCTGGCATTCCAGCCGTCATCAGCCAGGCTTGCTTGAATCCAGTGGCAAAGTGAGCAAGGGACCCACGTCTGGGCATACCCCGCCAACTTAGGGCGAACAAAGCGATACAAAGGGGGATGATGGACGGAACGCTTGAGCCAATCAAACACTCACCCCCAGTCAACTGATCTGGGTTTAATCCATCATCATTCTTTAGCTCACTCCACCACTCCAGTTCAGACATGGCCATATGCAAATCAGTCTGACCCTGTGCCTCATGGGAACAGTCCAGCCCGAACTGCCAAGCCATGTCTTCCTGGACCGGAAACAAGCATCCTAGGACCGGTTTCTGGCATTCCAGCCGTCATCAGCCAGGCTTGCTTGAATCCAGTGGCAAAGTGAGCAAGGGACCCACGTCTGGGCATACCCCCGCCAACTTAGGGCGAACAGAGCGATACAAAAGGGGATGATGGACGGAGCGCTGAGCCAATCAAACACTCACCCCAGTCAACTGATCTGGGTTTAATCCATCATCATTCTTTAGCTCACTCCACCACCCCAGTTCAGACATGGCCATATGCAAATCAGTCTGACCCTGTGCCTCATGGGAACAGTCCAGCCCGAACTGCCAAGCCATGTCTTCCCTGGACCGGAAACAAGCATCCTAGGACCGGTTTCTGGCATTCCAGCCGTCATCAGCCAGGCTTGCTTGAATCCAGTGGCAAAGTGAGCAAGGGACCCACGTCTGGGCATACCCGCCAACTTAGGGCGAACAAGCTGATACAAAGGGGGATGATGGACGGAACGCTGAGCCAATCAAACACTCACCCCCAGTCAACTGATCTGGGTTTAATCCATCATCATTCTTTAGCTCACTCCACCACCCCAGTTCAGACATGGCCATATGCAAATCAGTCTGACCCTGTGCCTCATGGGAACAGTCCAGCCCGAACTGCCAAGCCATGTCTTCCCTGGACCGGAAACAAGCATCCTAGGACCGGTTTCTGGCATTCCAGCCGTCATCAGCCAGGCTTGCTTGAATCCAGTGGCAAAGTGAGCAAGGGACCCACGTCTGGGCATGCCTAAGTTGGCGGGGGTATGCCCAGACGTGGGTCCCTTGCTCACTTTGCCACTGGATTCAAGCAAGCCTGGCTGATGATGGCTGGAATGCCAGAAACCGGTCCTAGGATGCTTGTTTCCGGTCCAGGGAAGACATGGCTTGGCAGTTCGGGCTGGACTGTTCCCATGAGGCACAGGGTCAGACTGATTTGCATATGGCCATGTCTGAACTGGGGTGGTGGAGTGAGCTAAAGAATGATGATGGATTAAACCCAGATCAGTTGACTGGGGGTGAGTGTTTGATTGGCTCAAGCGTTCCGTCCATCATCCCCTTTTGTATCGCTTTGTTCGCCCTAAGTTGGCGGGGTATGCCCAGACGTGGGTCCCTTGCTCACTTTGCCACTGGATTCAAGCAAGCCTGGCTGATGATGGCTGGAATGCCAGAAACCGGTCCTAGGATGCTTGTTTCCGGTCCAGGGAAGACATGGCTTGGCAGTTCGGGCTGGACTGTTCCCATGAGGCACAGGGTCAGACTGATTTGCATATGGCCATGTCTGAACTGGGGTGGTGGAGTGAGCTAAAGAATGATGATGGATTAAACCCAGATCAGTTGACTGGGGGTGAGTGTTTGATTGGCTCAAGCGTTCCGTCCATCATCCCCTTTGTATCGCTTGTTCGCCCTAAGTTGGCGGGGGTATGCCCAGACGTGGGTCCCTTGCTCACTTTGCCACTGGATTCAAGCAAGCCTGGCTGATGATGGCTGGAATGCCAGAAACCGGTCCTAGGATGCTTGTTTCCGGTCCAGGGAAGACATGGCTTGGCAGTTCGGGCTGGACTGTTCCCATGAGGCACAGGGTCAGACTGATTTGCATATGGCCATGTCTGAACTGGGGTGGTGGAGTGAGCTAAAGAATGATGATGGATTAAACCCAGATCAGTTGACTGGGGGTGAGTGTTTGATTGGCTCAAGCGTTCCGTCCATCATCCCCTTTTGTATCGCTTTGTTCGCCCCAAGTTGGCGGGGGTATGCCCAGACGTGGGTCCCTTGCTCACTTTGCCACTGGATTCAAGCAAGCCTGGCTGATGATGGCTGGAATGCCAGAAACCGGTCCTAGGATGCTTGTTTCCGGTCCAGGGAAGACATGGCTTGGCAGTTCGGGCTGGACTGTTCCCATGAGGCACAGGGTCAGACTGATTTGCATATGGCCATGTCTGAACTGGGGTGGTGGAGTGAGCTAAAGAATGATGATGGATTAAACCCAGATCAGTTGACTGGGGTGAGTGTTTGATTGGCTCAAGCGTTCCGTCCATCATCCCCTTTTGTATCGCTTGTTCGCCCCAAGTTGGCGGGGGTATGCCCAGACGTGGGTCCCTTGCTCACTTTGCCACTGGATTCAAGCAAGCCTGGCTGATGATGGCTGGAATGCCAGAAACCGGTCCTAGGATGCTTGTTTCCGGTCCAGGGAAGACATGGCTTGGCAGTTCGGGCTGGACTGTTCCCATGAGGCACAGGGTCAGACTGATTTGCATATGGCCATGTCTGAACTGGGGTGGTGGAGTGAGCTAAAGAATGATGATGGATTAAACCCAGATCAGTTGACTGGGGGTGAGTGTTTGATTGGCTCAAGCTGCTCCGTCCATCATCCCCTTTGTATCGCTTTGTTCGCCCTAAGTTGGCGGGGGTATGCCCAGACGTGGGTCCCTTGCTCACTTTGCCACTGGATTCAAGCAAGCCTGGCTGATGATGGCTGGAATGCCAGAAACCGGTCCTAGGATGCTTGTTTCCGGTCCAGGGAAGACATGGCTTGGCAGTTCGGGCTGGACTGTTCCCATGAGGCACAGGGTCAGACTGATTTGCATATGGCCATGTCTGAACTGGGGTGGTGGAGTGAGCTAAAGAATGATGATGGATTAAACCCAGATCAGTTGACTGGGGGTGAGTGTTTGATTGGCTCAAGCGCTCCGTCCATCATCCCCTTTTGTATCGCTTTGTTCGCCCTAAGTTGGCGGGGTATGCCCAGACGTGGGTCCCTTGCTCACTTTGCCACTGGATTCAAGCAAGCCTGGCTGATGATGGCTGGAATGCCAGAAACCGGTCCTAGGATGCTTGTTTCCGGTCCAGGGAAGACATGGCTTGGCAGTTCGGGCTGGACTGTTCCCATGAGGCACAGGGTCAGACTGATTTGCATATGGCCATGTCTGAACTGGGGTGGTGGAGTGAGCTAAAGAATGATGATGGATTAAACCCAGATCAGTTGACTGGGGGTGAGTGTTTGATTGGCTCAAGCGTTCCGTCCATCATCCCCTTTGTATCGCTTTGTTCGCCCTAAGTTGGCGGGGGTATGCCCAGACGTGGGTCCCTTGCTCACTTTGCCACTGGATTCAAGCAAGCCTGGCTGATGATGGCTGGAATGCCAGAAACCGGTCCTAGGATGCTTGTTTCCGGTCCAGGGAAGACATGGCTTGGCAGTTCGGGCTGGACTGTTCCCATGAGGCACAGGGTCAGACTGATTTGCATATGGCCATGTCTGAACTGGGGTGGTGGAGTGAGCTAAAGAATGATGATGGATTAAACCCAGATCAGTTGACTGGGGTGAGTGTTTGATTGGCTCAAGCGTTCCGTCCATCATCCCCTTTGTATCGCTTTGTTCGCCCTAAGTTGGCGGGGGTATGCCCAGACGTGGGTCCCTTGCTCACTTTGCCACTGGATTCAAGCAAGCCTGGCTGATGATGGCTGGAATGCCAGAAACCGGTCCTAGGATGCTTGTTTCCGGTCCAGGGAAGACATGGCTTGGCAGTTCGGGCTGGACTGTTCCCATGAGGCACAGGGTCAGACTGATTTGCATATGGCCATGTCTGAACTGGGGTGGTGGAGTGAGCTAAAGAATGATGATGGATTAAACCCAGATCAGTTGACTGGGGGTGAGTGTTTGATTGGCTCAAGCGTTCCGTCCATCATCCCCTTTTGTATCGCTTTGTTCGCCCTAAGTTGGCGGGGGTATGCCCAGACGTGGGTCCCTTGCTCACTTTGCCACTGGATTCAAGCAAGCCTGGCTGATGATGGCTGGAATGCCAGAAACCGGTCCTAGGATGCTTGTTTCCGGTCCAGGGAAGACATGGCTTGGCAGTTCGGGCTGGACTGTTCCCATGAGGCACAGGGTCAGACTGATTTGCATATGGCCATGTCTGAACTGGGGTGGTGGAGTGAGCTAAAGAATGATGATGGATTAAACCCAGATCAGTTGACTGGGGGTGAGTGTTTGATTGGCTCAAGCGTTCCGTCCATCATCCCCTTTTGTATCGCTTTGTTCGCCCTAAGTTGGCGGGGGTATGCCCAGACGTGGGTCCCTTGCTCACTTTGCCACTGGATTCAAGCAAGCCTGGCTGATGATGGCTGGAATGCCAGAAACCGGTCCTAGGATGCTTGTTTCCGGTCCAGGGAAGACATGGCTTGGCAGTTCGGGCTGGACTGTTCCCATGAGGCACAGGGTCAGACTGATTTGCATATGGCCATGTCTGAACTGGGGTGGTGGAGTGAGCTAAAGAATGATGATGGATTAAACCCAGATCAGTTGACTGGGGGTGAGTGTTTGATTGGCTCAAGCGTTCCGTCCATCATCCCCTTTTGTATCGCTTTGTTCGCCCTAAGTTGGCGGGGGTATGCCCAGACGTGGGTCCCTTGCTCACTTTGCCACTGGATTCAAGCAAGCCTGGCTGATGATGGCTGGAATGCCAGAAACCGGTCCTAGGATGCTTGTTTCCGGTCCAGGGAAGACATGGCTTGGCAGTTCGGGCTGGACTGTTCCCATGAGGCACAGGGTCAGACTGATTTGCATATGGCCATGTCTGAACTGGGGTGGTGGAGTGAGCTAAAGAATGATGATGGATTAAACCCAGATCAGTTGACTGGGGGTGAGTGTTTGATTGGCTCAAGCGTTCCGTCCATCATCCCCTTTTGTATCGCTTTGTTCGCCCTAAGTTGGCGGGGGTATGCCCAGACGTGGGTCCCTTGCTCACTTTGCCACTGGATTCAAGCAAGCCTGGCTGATGATGGCTGGAATGCCAGAAACCGGTCCTAGGATGCTTGTTTCCGGTCCAGGGAAGACATGGCTTGGCAGTTCGGGCTGGACTGTTCCCATGAGGCACAGGGTCAGACTGATTTGCATATGGCCATGTCTGAACTGGGGTGGTGGAGTGAGCTAAAGAATGATGATGGATTAAACCCAGATCAGTTGACTGGGGGTGAGTGTTTGATTGGCTCAAGCGTTCCGTCCATCATCCCCTTTGTATCGCTTTGTTCGCCCTAAGTTGGCGGGGGTATGCCCAGACGTGGGTCCCTTGCTCACTTTGCCACTGGATTCAAGCAAGCCTGGCTGATGATGGCTGGAATGCCAGAAACCGGTCCTAGGATGCTTGTTTCCGGTCCAGGGAAGACATGGCTTGGCAGTTCGGGCTGGACTGTTCCCATGAGGCACAGGGTCAGACTGATTTGCATATGGCCATGTCTGAACTGGGGTGGTGGAGTGAGCTAAAGAATGATGATGGATTAAACCCAGATCAGTTGACTGGGGGTGAGTGTTTGATTGGCTCAAGCGTTCCGTCCATCATCCCCTTTTGTATCGCTTTGTTCGCCCTAAGTTGGCGGGGGTATGCCCAGACGTGGGTCCCTTGCTCACTTTGCCACTGGATTCAAGCAAGCCTGGCTGATGATGGCTGGAATGCCAGAAACCGGTCCTAGGATGCTTGTTTCCGGTCCAGGGAAGACATGGCTTGGCAGTTCGGGCTGGACTGTTCCCATGAGGCACAGGGTCAGACTGATTTGCATATGGCCATGTCTGAACTGGGGTGGTGGAGTGAGCTAAAGAATGATGATGGATTAAACCCAGATCAGTTGACTGGGGGTGAGTGTTTGATTGGCTCAAGCTGTTCCGTCCATCATCCCCTTTTGTATCGCTTTGTTCGCCCTAAGTTGGCGGGGTATGCCCAGACGTGGGTCCCTTGCTCACTTTGCCACTGGATTCAAGCAAGCCTGGCTGATGATGGCTGGAATGCCAGAAACCGGTCCTAGGATGCTTGTTTCCGGTCCAGGGAAGACATGGCTTGGCAGTTCGGGCTGGACTGTTCCCATGAGGCACAGGGTCAGACTGATTTGCATATGGCCATGTCTGAACTGGGGTGGTGGAGTGAGCTAAAGAATGATGATGGATTAAACCCAGATCAGTTGACTGGGGGTGAGTGTTTGATTGGCTCAAGCGTTCCGTCCATCATCCCCTTTTGTATCGCTTTGTTCGCCCTAAGTTGGCGGGGGTATGCCCAGACGTGGGTCCCTTGCTCACTTTGCCACTGGATTCAAGCAAGCCTGGCTGATGATGGCTGGAATGCCAGAAACCGGTCCTAGGATGCTTGTTTCCGGTCCAGGGAAGACATGGCTTGGCAGTTCGGGCTGGACTGTTCCCATGAGGCACAGGGTCAGACTGATTTGCATATGGCCATGTCTGAACTGGGGTGGTGGAGTGAGCTAAAGAATGATGATGGATTAAACCCAGATCAGTTGACTGGGGGTGAGTGTTTGATTGGCTCAAGCGTTCCGTCCATCATCCCCTTTTGTATCGCTTTGTTCGCCCTAAGTTGGCGGGGGTATGCCCAGACGTGGGTCCCTTGCTCACTTTGCCACTGGATTCAAGCAAGCCTGGCTGATGATGGCTGGAATGCCAGAAACCGGTCCTAGGATGCTTGTTTCCGGTCCAGGGAAGACATGGCTTGGCAGTTCTGGCTGGACTGTTCCCATGAGGCACAGGGTCAGACTGATTTGCATATGGCCATGTCTGAACTGGGGTGGTGGAGTGAGCTAAAGAATGATGATGGATTAAACCCAGATCAGTTGACTGGGGGTGAGTGTTTGATTGGCTCAAGCGTTCCGTCCATCATCCCCTTTTGTAACATCTAAAATAACATGTCAAGTGATGCACAGACTCCATTTACATTTGGTTAAAAACTTTTTTCATAAACCTTAATTAATGTTCTTTTTTTCACACATTATCCATCAATTCTGTCAGTGTAGCCAACGTGTTTCTTCTCTTCCCAGAGACTTCTTCAGGGCTTTTCAATGTTCCCACATCCTTATGCGTTATGTGTTAATAGAGTCTTTTATTTGGAGAACGTACTCAATCAATTCAGTTTTAACCTTGATTTGGACAAACACATGGCGTTCCTGTCATTTATGTAGAAACATCTGTCTTCAATACATCTATTTCAAGCCCATGTTGGCATCAGAGTCTCAATTACTTTTCTTTACACCCACCTCAGGAAACTGATGTCGGACACGCCACGGGAGGTGTAAAGAAAAGTAATTGAGACTCTGATGCTAACATGGCCTTGAAACAGATGTATTGAAGATGGATGTTTCTACATAAATTAGATGAACGTCATGTGTATGTCCAAATCAAGGTTAAAACTAAATTGAACAAGTACGTTCTCCATATAAAAGACTCTATTCACACATAACTCATACGGATGTAGGAACATTGAAAAGCCCTGAAGAAGTCTCTGGGAAGAGATGAAACGTGTTGGCTATACTGACAGAATTGATGGATAATGTGTGAAAAAAAGAAGAACATTAATAAAGGATTATGAATACAGTTTTTAAACAAATGTAAATGGAGTCTGTGCATTACTTGACTTACGTTATTTTAGATGAACAATCAGTTTAAAAAAGGAATAAATAGTGGGTGCTGATCACGTATATTGAAATATTTTGGGGATTTGTGTCCCTATATGGAGGATTAGGAAGCTGATCCCTCAGATCAGAGCACCACTTGTTAATACTGTATCCACTCTAAGTGATAGGTGGGCTGGAAAAGTCTCAGCCTCAATTTGTAAATCACTTATCTTTTTAACATACCTTGTTTTGCTCATGCTATTATTTGGCATATACGTGCAGCACTGTTGTACCTTAATCACATGATACACACACCTTCCTTTACCAAATACATACCTAAAGCAAGCCTTTTTTGAACCACCATTGCATAAAAGGCAAACATTTCTTTAATAATTTTAGTTAATGCCCCTGCAGTATTATTAGTTCATTTGCATTCATTTACATCATTTAACAACATTGCCTTTCTCTTTTGAAATATATTCATCATACACAAAACATCCTTTTACTCTCACACTGATTAGACACAACATAAAAATGTGTCATTGAGTTAATGACAGAAATATTTCACATGCCTTCTCAATCAATCAGTAGATTTGTAGAGCGCTACTTGTCATCTGTGATGGTACCCAGGGACTGGAAGGGTCCAGCTGATTAGCCAAATAGCCAGGTCTTCAGGGACTTTTGGAACTTTGGAAGCTATGAGGAGGTCCATAGATGAAAGTGTAGCTCATTCCATGTCTTCACTGCTAGGTAGGAGAAGGGACGATATCCACATCTGCTACGTCAGATGCGGGGGGTGAGGATTAGTGAAAGGGATGTGGAGCGGAGGTGTCTAGTAGGCTGATGGATGTTCAGGCGGTGGTTCAAGGAGGTGGGTCAGCAGTTGTTTAGGGCCTTGTATGCATGGGTCAGAAGCTTGAACTGGCATATTTTCTGTACAGGGAGGTAGTGGAGTTCCCTGAGGTAGGGGTTTTGTGGGTTTGTCTAGGGAATACCAGGTAGAGACTGGCTGGGGTGTCCTGTATGGTCGGTAGTCAATGGAGGAGGTGAGCTGAAATCCCTGTGTAGAGAGCTTTGCCGAAGTCCTGTCGGATGCAGATGAGAGCCTGGATGATGGTGCGTCTTGAACTTTTTTGTAGCCAATTGAATATCTTATGAAGCATGTGGAGGATGAAGAAGCAGGAGAAGTAGACAGAGCTGACCTGAGTCATCATGGTTAGCTTGTTTTCCAGAATGATGTCTAGTTTCCTAGCATGGGCAGTGGGGGTAGGAGTAGGTCTGAGTTCTGAGTTCTGAGGGTCATCAGGATGTATCCCATGGGGAGCTTTTGTTTCCGGAAATCAGTACCTTAGTATCAGTACCTTGATGAGCTTCAGGAGGCTGTTCTTCATTCAGTTGGCGTCGTCTGTCATGCAGTTGTGGAAGTTGGTCTTGGTGGTGTCTTCGGAGCGAGAGAGAATGAGTTGTGTGTCATCAGCATAGGATATGATGTTGAGTCCGTGGGTTTTGGCGATGCGATCCAGAGATGTCATATAAGTGTTGAAGAGGGTTGGGCTTAGCAAGGATCCTTAGGGTCCTCCACAGATGATGTCCTTTGGTTCAAAGGTGGAGGGAGGCAGACTTTTTGTGTTCTTCTTGTGAGAATATAGGTTATCAATCTGAGATCGACTCCTTGGATGCCTATGTTGGGCAGGCTTTTGATGAGAGTGTGGTGGGAGACCATATCAAAGGCTGCAGAGAGTTTTAGGAGTATTAAAACCGCAGTCTCACCCCAGTTGAGTAGGGCTTGGACATCATCGGTAGTCGCGATGAGGGCTGTCTCGGCTCTGTGGTTGCTGCGGAATTCGGATTGGGTGGAGTCTAGTAGGAAGTTTCATTCCAGATTTGAAGTAAGTTGTTGGTTGATGGCTTTTCGGCAGGGAATGGTAAAAGGGTGATCGATCGGTATTTGTTGAGTTTGTGGGGTCTGCCGATGGTTTCTTTAGTTGGGTGTTGACTTCTGCATGTTTCCAGTTGTTGGAGAAGGTGGCCATGGCAATTGAGGTGTTGAACAGAGTTGTGATTACATGGCTAATTCATGCTTTTCCTAGGTTGAAGATGTGGTGAGGGCATGTGTCGGCTGGGGCCAATGAGTGGACCAAATTCATGATGGAGGTTGTGTCCTGTGGGGAGACCTGGCTCCATTTAGTTAGTCGTATGTCTGTGGTGGTGGGGGGTTGTTGTGTTTCTTGAAGAAGTCAGTGGCCTGAGGCTGGGGTTTTAAGTTTCTGTAATTGTTAGGAATCTTATTGTGGAAGAAGTTTGCAAAGTTATCGCAGAGTTCCTGTGAGGGGGTAATGTTGTTTGTTGCAGCTGAAGAGTTAGAAAATTCTTTGACAATGTTGAAGAGTTCTTTGCTGTTATTGGAGCTTGATTCAATGCATGAGGCTAAGGCCTTTTTCTTCGATTCTCTCAACTGTCTGTGGTAGAGGTTGAGGGCTGACTTGAAGGCAGTCTTGTCGGTTGTCTCCTTGCTGGTGCGTTGTTCGACTTGACATCCTTGGTGTGGTTTTCCCTGACTTTTTGCCTCTATCTTCTGTATTTTTTTGACTGTGTGCTGGATACAGTTTTTACTGGTTTAGGTACTGTGGGCACTTTGCCACTGCTGATCAGTGCCAAAGTGTAAGTGCTCCCTGTGTAAATTGTGATTATGTTTGGTTATCCATGATTAGCATATTTGATTTACTGATAAGTCCCTAGTAAAGTGCATTGTGAGTGCCCAGGGCCTGTAAATCAAATACTAATAGAGGGCTTGCAATACTGATTGTGCCCCCCCATGCAAGTAGCCGTTCAAATGTGTCTCATACCTGCCACTGTAGTGTCTGCATGCACAGTTTGTAACTGCCATTTCGACCTGTAAAGTGCACCCTCTTGCCAAGCCCTAACCTTCCCTTTTCTTACATATAAGTCACTCCTAAGCAATGTTCCCTCTGATTTTTTTCCTCTGTGGGCGGCAGTGTAGGGTCTATGTGCGCTGCAGGGAAGGCTATGTGCGCCAGGAACCAGACCACGCTTGCGGGTGCAGCGCCAAATATCACTCCAAACCTTTGCTTAAAAAAGTGAAAAAAACTTTGCATTTCCACACATACGGCACCACGTTAAGGGTCTTAAGGCAGGTTTCCATTATGGATACACACACCATGACATGAATTGGTTACACAGGCAAGTACACTTCGGGTTTAGAAAAGCACAAGACTCCAACGGTGTTACCATCATAAGATTTTACTGCTGTAGGTGTAATTTTACTTGTTGTATTATATATCTGGATGCCGAGACAGAAAGAAGCAGCAAAACACCAGCTGGGCGGCACACTAGCTAAGCAAAGATTTCAAACTTATGTGTTACCTAAAAGAAATGCAGCAAGTCCAAAAGCACGACGTGTAAAGCATGATGGTGCTCAGACCTGTCCAGGCAGCCCGCTCTGTCAGGGGGCAAAGGAGCTAAATTATTGGCCATGCCGGAGAATTATTTCCAAGCAGCCCCGGATGGCCGACTCGAGTCCACTGGGCAAGGGAGAGTGCACTGCTGCATCATGCAGTCAGGAGACAGCAGTGAGAGGGCCGGTCATCACCAGTGGAGAGTCAAGGTGCCAAGGGGAAGAAAAAGAACTACAGAACGAACACAGTAAGTATAATCACCAGCCACTGTTAGTCACAGTATTAACAGTCACAATCAAATTGATTTAATTTTGGGAAAGAGCGTGATATTCTTTCTTTGGAAATTCCCGGCCGCCTATTGAGGAACATCTTAAGCAAAGCCGTAAGCCATACACAAGGTATGGTAGTACGCCCGACTTGTTATCGGCGATGTAAACTTTGGAGCACGAGTTGGTGAATTACCTGGTGTGTATTCTAGCACCAAATGTTAACGTTTCGCCGAATACATCCGCCTTTGACAGAATTACTGAATAACGCGATCCACAGTAGGAACTGGGTTACAATTATGAACTAAGTGGTGGTCAAATTAAAAAATTGTTTTTCTTATTGCAGTGCTGGCTGCAGGCACAGAGAGAGTGTGGGATTGGTGTCATAGCGTACACTTGGGCCTCAATGGCAATGTACTGTGTTCGTGCTTACTGGACTTCACAGTTTTGTCAGCGTCGGTGACTGAGACTATGCAGGATGTTTTTCATTTTACTAGCCTTACCCTAGAAGGCATTGCTGTTGCTTGGGTGGGTGGCTGGGCCCCCATAAAACAGCATGCAAGTGGCCCTGTAAGAAGCAAAAACTGCTGTGAGCCAGAGTGAGAAACTCCTGAGGAGAACTGCCTGTGGCTCTCCATGCGCTCTGACACATCATTAAATTGCAGCTATAGACTTTTTGCTCCCTCCCCGGCTGAAGCACTAAAACACGTCGCAGCTCAAGACTGAAAACAAAGCTGCTCTCAGGCACTGGTGGAAAGCAGCAGTCAGGTAACTCACCCTAGGGCTGATACCTTCTCCAGAGAAAAATTAGCCATTAGTTGTTATTCAAAGAGTCTGCAAAGGCCTGGACCTGATACTAAACAGGACTGAAAACAAAATTGAATTTATTCACTTGTAATGTGCCATTTCTTTATATGTTTAAGTGTTAGTCACTCATAGATCATATCCAGAACACTTTTAAAACTGTTTTCTATTCATATTTGTTCTTTGTAGTATGTACAGATAAAATTTAAAAATTCCAGCTTTAAGTGAGTTTGCTTATTTTTGTACTGTCCGCAACATCAAAGTATCTGCCCTGTGTTCATTTGATTTCAGCAGGATGTGCTTAGCTGTATTACGGTGCAATAAAGTACAAAGGCATGGGAGGTATGAGATGTTTTAGGATGATTTCTTTAATTTTATATCTTCTGGGCACACAAATCATATCAGTAACTTAACTTTCCATTTCAGGGGTTTTGACCAGTTTTAAGATATTGTAGGTCTTATTTATTGAGAGGGTGTAATTTCCAATATTTATCTCTTTCCATGCACTTCATCGCTTGCTTTCACTCTCGAGAAAATGCCACACTAACTGTCAAACATCTGGCACTTGTGTCACTCTTAAGTACACAGAAACCATGGAAATGTGAAATATAATATCTAAAAAATTGGAAGCTAATAGAGAATGTGTCCTTTTCGATGGTTTTTAGTTGTGGCCTCTGCTGGAGGTGAGATTTAAAAGCTCTTGCAGCACATACCTTCACCACTTGCATTTCCACCTTATATGTCTTTGCTGTTATCTTACAGAGCACATTTTCCTTAACTCACATCCCCACTAACGGGACGCCATGCAATTTTCTGTGCTTTATAGCAGCTTTAAGATTTCTTAGAGTTTCTCGTTGCTTAAATGGGTGCAATTTCTGAAATTTTTATGTTTCCCTTGTCTTCACTGCTTGATTTAACTCGGGAGAAAGTGTCACTTGCCGTTGAATGCAGCTCTGCCAAGTACCATGCATTGAGCGTTATACTAACGCATTTAAAGAAAGGTTCCGCATTACCTCAATGCCCGAGATTGTCGCGCAATGAATGGCACTTGGCTGGGCTGTTCACATATTCACAGCATGTTAATTAAAGCAGAGTGTTGAGCTGCGTCTTGCACTGTCTCGACTAAGTGGTTGCACTGTCGTGGCCGATTAGACGTGACAGCATGATAATGGCCTGGTATCACCGAGGCCTCTCAACATCATGCCGCGAACCCCCATCCGAGGTCCCAGCAACAAACGCCATATGTGAGGTGCCGTCGAGTTGGGGGAGCTTTTGCCACACTCAGCCAGTCCTTATTTTTCAGCCGACAGCTTTAAGAATGCTGTGAATTGCAGATTTACTTTTCCCATTATAAATAGGTCACTCTTTACTCTGCGGTATTCTTTCTTCTAACTTTGTTCTGCAGTTGGCTGCTTTACCGTCTCTGGTTTTCTGAGACTCAGAGCTGGTACCTGGTCGGGGCTATCTTCAAGAAACTGGTTAGTGTATTACCATTTTGGTATTTGCGTATTATTTTGACTGTATATTGTATTCATTTCCTTTGGCAACAGCGAGACGACTAGGAAACAACTGTCATAACTTAAAGTGAAGAGCTCTCTGGGAATCTGATCCCTCTCTCTGTTCCCGTCCATGGCTTCTCTTCCAATGGGTTGATATACTTCCAAGACCAGGGGCAGGCCAGAGAGGAGTTTATGTCTGGCGTTCCACAGATCGTGGTCGAGTCGACACTTTCTGTGCTCCTCTGATCCCTCGATGAAGCACTCCCATTCTAGCCACAGTCCTGTTTGTGTTAACATCCAACTCCGTGACTCGCTTGCTTCATTGACTCAAGTCAACATCCTTTCAACTGAGCTTGTGTTTCTGGGCGGAACAAGAAGCAACATTCAAAATGGTGCTACATGGCATGTGCATTCAGGAACAAACAAACTAAGGGGCTTATTTACAAGCCCCTGGCGCTGCCGGTGCGTCACTTTTAATATGGGAAAATGTGATGTTCCTTGGTTCATGGTCGGAGCATCAACTGGGTGAGTGTGCACTGGTAAGCTTGGAAGCATTGGCATGGAAAATAGCACCGGAACAAAACACACCCTGCTATAACCCAGCAAATATAATAAAGAATCAAAGTAGCGGTTCACAGAATAATTGGTTTCATGGCTGAATATTTTTCTGGTGATTTGCAGCAGTTCACTTTTTAGAATTTCTGGTTGCTTTAATGGGTGTAATTTCTTATATTTATATATTTCCCTCGTCTTCATTGCCTGTTTTAACTGAAAATGTCACACATAGCAATCTGAAACCTTGGCAGCTACGTGAATGTCCGTCATAATTCTCTGACACTCATAAATAATCCTTGGCAGCTATGGAAAAGAAATGCATCAAGTCCAAAAGCAGGACGTATGCTTTACACATCATGCTTTTGGATTTGCTGCATTTCTTTTCTCAATAGAGAGAAGCTGCAGGCTGATTGTGGGCATTTGTGAAAGTATTCCTGTTAATCACAGCGCCCGTTATGCGCTGCAATTAACAAATATTTTCACAAATGCCCACAATCAGCCCGCAGCCTCTCTCTATTGAGAAAAGACATGCATCAAGTCCAAAAGCATGATGTGTGCTTTACACGTCGTGCTTTCGGACTTGCTGCATTTTTAATGGATTCCGGCTGCGGGCTGATTGTGGGCCTTTGTGAAAGGATTCCTGTTAATTGCAGCACTGTCATGCGCTGCAATTAACATAAATATTTTCACAATGCCCCACAATCAGCACCCAGCCGCGCTCTATTTTGAAAAGAAATGCAGCAAGTCCGAAAGCACGACGTGTAAAGCACATGCCGTGCTTTTGGACTTGATGCATGTCTTTTCTCAATAGAGAGAGGCCGTGGGCTGATTGTTGGCATTTGTGAAAATATTTATGTTCATTGCAGTGCATGACGGTGCTGCAATTAACATAAATATCTTCACAAAGGCCCACAATTATCCCGCAGCCGGGTGCCATTAAAAATGCAGCCAAGTGCAGGAGCAACTTGCTAGTGAACGCGTGTACAGGCTTCCGGCAACCAAGAAATTGCTGTTTTTCGCCGTTCGCGTTTTAAAAGCGGGCGGCGGCGCGAAAGTGTGCGCGCTTCACACAGGACACTGCTCGCTCGGTTTCACAAAGGTGCGCGGGCGCGCAGGCGCGCACCTTACAGGGAACACTGCTCCTAAGGTAGAACTAAAGCACCCCCATGGGCACTGTGCAGTGTATGTGAAAAGTAGGACATGTACTGGTACGTTTTACATGTTCTGATAGTGAAATACTGTGTATTTCATTTTTCCCTATTGCAAGGACTTCCATAGGCTATCATTGGAGCTGCCTTGTAACATTTTATAAGTGTAACTTTCAATTGGAAACAGCTAGAGATTTGGAGTTTAGGCTCTCTAAACTCAGAATTTAATAACATACCTTTTAGTAAAGGTGGTTTTTTAATTGTGTGCTTGAAAATGCCACTTTGAGAAAGTGGGCATTTTCTTTTTTTGTCAAAATTCTTTTATTATTCAGCATCATAGGCAGATACAACAACATAGAAACAGTAGAGCGTGTAAGACCCTGGAGCGGAATAATCAGCTAATTTCAGTCCAGTTTCACATATCACAGGGTCGTTACATCCCCCCATATTCAGAAGAGAAGATGCTCGATTTAGAACAACAAGTCGTAAGGGTGGGCCCTTGTGCAGAAAAGAAGAAACCATAAACAAAGAGAAACCCCCCCCCTCCCTCCCCAAACCCTCCCTCCTCCTCTGCCCCGGTGGTGGTGATTTCGCTTGCTGAGGAAGTGAATAGCGCAGGTACATCTCAAAAAGAAGGCAATGTAAGGAGGGCCCTAGCGTCTCAGTGGGGGATGAGTGTGTCTGCCAACCCTCCGTGGAGGGGTTAGAATTGGAAGAGATGCATAGCCCTTAAAGAGGGTGGGCACACCGCCGAGGGCAAGCCGCGGGACAAATAAGTTACCAATGGGCCCCATTTATACTCAAAATTCTTATACTCATCTCGGAAAATGTCAGCGAGGCGTTCCATAGAGAGAATTCTCCAAAGGCGGGAATGCCACATTGATAACGCGGGTGTATCTTTCTTTTTCCATGCGGCCGCTATTGTGAGTTTAGCCGCCCCCAGCAAGCCCACATGATCGCCTTGTCGGCTTTCGTTTGGTGCTCCAGCTCAGGATCTCTGATGCCTAGTAAAGCCCCCTCTATAGTTGTCGGGATAGGGTACCCCAGCATATCTTTAATATGTGAAAGGATTTCCTCCCAGAATGGCTGAATGCCAGGGCAGTCCCACCAAATGTGGTGAAAGTCCCCTTGCAGACCACAGCCCCTCCAGCAGAGATCTGAGGTGTCAGGGAAAATCCGCTTGAGTTTAGTGGGGCAAAGGTACCAGTCCAGGAGCGTCTTGTAATGGGCCTCCCTCAAAGCTACTGAGTGGTTGTGTCTAGAAATATCACCCCACACATTTCTCCATTCCTCCCCTGTGATGTCCCGTCCTAGCACCTGTTCCCAAAAGTACATGTAGCGTGCCCGGGGAGCTTGTAGTGTAGTTAATAGCATGGCGTATAGTGAGGAGATAGCCGCTTTCATGGAACCTGCTTTTAGCACCAGTCTCTCCATAGCCGTAAGTTTCCTAGTGGCAGCCTCTCGTATGTGTGGTAGTGTAACCCAATGCTTAAGCTGGAGGTAGTGGTAGTGCTCGCCGTGCGCGACCTGAAAATCTCTTTTGCAGCTCTCAAATGTCAATACGTCAAAGTTGTGAAATAGGTCCGATAGCTTTAAGCATCCCCTCTCTCTCCAGCAATCAAAAGGCCCTTCGCGTAGAGCCGGCGGGAATGCCGGGTTGAAGTGAATTGGGGTATACGGGGAGGGAAAAGAGGTCCATCCCTCTCTCTTCGTGACTTGGTCCCAGACTGTGAGTGTGGTGTGTGTGGGGGTGCTTAGATATGCGTTCGTAGGCCTGTCTTTCTTCGGCTTCCACAGGACATCCCAAATAGATCGACCCACAATCGCCCTGTCCATGTGGAGCCAGTGCTTTTCGGACTCTCTTGCTGCCCATTCCATCACCACTCGCAGTTGTGCCGCTTGATAATATAGCGTAAAATCCGGTAGTGCCACCCCCCCTCCTTCTTTGGCCGTCTCAACACATGAAAGGGAAGGCGAGCCCTCCCCCCTTGCCAGATGAAGTTGGTGACAAGTGAGCGCAGGCGTGACATCAGGTCCCGTAGAAGCTCAATGGGGAGAGCCTGAAAGAGATATAAAAGTTTTGGCAGGACCGTCATTTTGATGGCGTTGATCCGACCAAGCCAAGAGATGTAGAGGGGTTTCCATCTCTTAAAGTCCTGTTGAAGCTGTAACACTAGCGGGGGGGTAGTTGGCTTTGTATAAATCCCCGATTCTAGGAGAGAGGTGGACACCTAAGTAGAGGAGGGAGTGTGGAGCCCACTGTAGGGACGTTTGGCCCTTCAGTCTCGTTACCTCAGCGTCGGAGAGTGTGAGATTTAGTATGGAGGATTTGGAGAGATTAACTTTGAAACCCGCCACCTGTTCAAAGTGCCTCAGTTCCTCCTGAACCGCCTGGAGGGAGGAGGCCGGTTCCCTGAGTGTAAGCAAAATATCATCCGCGAAGAGGGACGCTTTATGGTCCGTGCCTCCGAAGCGAATTCCCCGGATCTCCTCATTAGCTCGGAATTTCACAGCCAGGGGTTCGATACTAAGGGCAAATAAAAGGGGGGAAAGGGGACAGCCCTGCCGTGTGCCTCTGCTAAGGGCGAAGGGGAGGGATGTGTACCCGTTGACCAATACTCGCGATTGTGAAAGATGATAGTTGGCCCTGACCATGTTGAGAAACTTGTCCCCAAAGCCAAATTTTCGCATGGTGAGGAAAAGGAATGACCAACACACCCTGTCGAAGGCTTTTTCGGCGTCGAGACCCACTAGGATTGCCGAGATGTTAAATTTAGAAACTTTCTCGATGAGGTGAATAGTGCGCCGAATATTGTTGTGCGTTTGCAGCCCCTTTTTGAAGCCTGATTGATCAGGGTGGATTAGTGCGGGCATCAAATCGTCCAACCTGGCGGCCAGAATCGCGGAGTATAGTTACGTGTCGAGATTAAGGAGAGCTATGGGCCTATAGGAGGCGCAATTCTGTTTTTTTTTTCCAGGCTTGGGAATAACAGATATCACTGCCTCGGCAATTGAAGCTGAGACCCTTGTGTCAGCCGCTATCGCATTAAAAAGCTCGGTGAGGTGTGGGATTAGCTCAGACGCAAAACATTTGTAAAATTGCGCTGTTAGGGGCTTTGTGGAGTTTAAGTTTAGAAATGGCTTGCCCGACTTCCTCCGATGTAATGAGAGCATCTAGGGGCTCTGCGGCCGTGGGGGAAAGGTGCGGGAGGTCCACTGAGTCTAGGTATTGCTGTTGCAGGGCCGTATCTGGAGGATTGCCTGAGTAGAGTTCCCCGTAAAATTTGCCAAAAATGTTGGCTTTGATGTCGTCCGCATGGGTGAGGCGGCCGTCCCCATCCAGGATGCCCCCAATGAATTCGCGTTCCCTCTTTTCTCGGAGATGTCGCGCTAAGTGGGTCCCCACCTTGTCCCCCTGAGCTTATGGTGACTGTCACAATTTCAACAATGTAAACTCAGCTCTGTTATTGTAAATGGATCGCAATTTGCCCCTTAGCGCGGTGAGCTGTTGCTGAAGTGCTCGAGTGGGAGTGTCCTTATGTGCTTTTTCCACTACTTCTAATTCCCCTTCAAGAGCTATGCGCTCCTTTGCTCTCTGTTTATTCAGGGTCACGTTAAGTTGGATGCATTTGCCCCTCAGCACCGCTTTAAAAGTGTCCCAGTTATTCTGTGGTGTAGTTGCCTGCGGGGTATTGAGCGCAAAGTACTCAGTAATAGAGGCCCTCAGATCGTCACATAAGGTCTTGTCTCGAGTGAGCGAGACCGGGAAGTACCATCGCGCTGTGCCGGGCTTAGTCCCATCCCATGCTAGACTAATGCATATGAGGCTGTGATCTGATATCGAGAGGGGCAGGATCTGAGCTGCCTGTAGAGGCCCCACTAAGGTCTGACTAATAAAGATATAATCTATCCTAGAGTAGGACTGGTGGACATGAGAGAAGTAAGTGAAGTCTTTGGTTGTAGGATGTAATGTCCGCCAAGCATCACAGAGGCCCAGCGTGGTCATTTTCTGTTTAACCCCTTTGGAAACGCTGTTGGGGGTAGCCCTGTGGGAGCGGGAGCTGGCCAATGCCTCGTGCCATGTCACGTTGAAATCCCCCAGGAGAATCACCGGGCCCTCTGCAAAGCCGCCAATCAGGTCCAGTGTGGTGGATAGGAATATTGTCTGTCCCGAGTTGGGTGCATAGAGGGAGATAAATGTGCAGAGGATACCCCGAAGCCTCCCCTTTACCATCATTACTCTGCCCTCCCGATCTGTCTTGATGGCCTCAGGCTGGAATTTGGCTGTGTTACGAAAAAGCAGGGCCACTCAGTTGTGCTTGGTGCTAGCTGAGGACCTATAAATTAATAGGTATGCTTTGTGGCGCAGCTGAGCTTCCTCGGATTTCTTAAGATGCGTTTCTTGTAGCGCCACCACCTCAAACTGGTGATCATTAAGATAGTTCCAGATTTTTGGGCGTTTTTGGGGCGAATTCAAACCTTTAACGTTTCATGACGCTATGGAGACCATTTAAAAAGATCGATCCCTCTCCCCCCGCCCATTGAACCTCCCTCGTGGTTCATCCACCATACGTTGCAGCGCATCCTTCCGATAAAGCCATGCCTCAAATAGTACGCCTCCCACGGGCTGCGCAGTCCCCGAAGGGATACAAGCTAGTGTTACCCCAGCACTACCACCAGGAAACCACCCCCCCAAAACAAGTCCCCAACATCCCCTAGAACAATTGTGCCGAGAAGCCAACGGGCTCTCAGCTGGATTCTCCTTGAAGAAGAATAAAGTGATTCTGGACGATACGGACAAGACCCGCACCCCCGGCTGCCATGCAATAAGAACGGAGAGAACGTTTGACAAAATCAGTAAGGTCAAAGACAAAAAGGCACAGTAACCCAATGTCCTGGTGCAAAACCTGGAATATTCTGCTACATCTGGATCACGACAATCAGCAGCGCAGCGGTGGAGCTCTGTAGATGGACCCCAGGGGCGCCAAGGCGACTTCAGCCATCACCACTCGGGAAACTGTCATTTAAGGGTTTGCCTGGTTTTTGTGATAGTTTGCCAGGACCGGGTCTCTCTCCGGGGCTGGCTCAAGTCGGTCGAGGGACCTGCGCTGCCGTCGATCTCTGGTTCTGGTATGCCCAGGATACGTAAACCCTCACGTAGATCGGTTACATGGTGTGACTTGTTTTTATACTCAAAGGCAAAACCAAAAGGAAATGTCCAGCGGTAACGTGTACCGTCTTCTCGTAGCTTGGTGGTGACAGGACGGAACGATTGTCTGCGTGCCAGAGTGGAGGGCGCAAGTCCTGGAAGAGTGCACACTTGTAGCCCTGAAAGAAGGTCTCTTCTTTCTTCCTCACAGCGCTTAAGATGGCTTCCTTTGTTTTAAAGGAGTGCATCTTTACCAAAACGTCCCGCGTCCATCTTCGCTCCTCTGTCGGCAGGGGCCCCACCCGATGAACGCGTTCGATCTTCAGCTTCAATTGTCGAGGCGCCAGGAGTTCCGAAAAAAGGCCTACCACAAACGCCTCGAGATCTGGCCCCTCCGCACCTTCGTCCAGTTCCCGAATGCGTATGTTCTCCCTCCGGGCCCTATTCTCCAAGTCTTCCGCCTTCAGGAGCACTTGTTGCAGCTGGGACTGGAGGTTCTGCTGGGCATCTTGTAGTTTGCTAGAGCGAGCGTCGAGGTCCTGCGTCTGTTCCTCCACCTCCAATACCCTGGAGCCCACCCCGTCCACATCGTGTCTAAGTGTCACCATCTTCTCTGTAAGATCGGCCTTAAGTTGGTCCATAGAAGCTCGCAGGTCTTGCTTTATTTCCTGACACAGTTGGGATTTAAAGTCCTGTAGGGAAGTTACTAGGTCGTCCCTGGTGAGGGCCATCGTCTTTGCCTGATCCGATTCAGCAGAGGAAGCGGTCTTGTCTGCGGCTGCGAAGTAACGGGAAACCTTATTTGTCGCCTTCTTTGGAGGCATAGGGGCAGAGCAACGCGCGGAACCGAGGCAGGCAGTGGGGGGCTTCTCCGTGAAAGGTCGCCAAGAATGGAGCTCCGCACACACAGATCTCCCAGACGTGGGAGAGGGCCTGGTAGCCACCTTGAGGTTAGGCATCGCGTGTGAAAAGACAGCAGTAGGACTGTGGCAACTGAACGCCGTTGTTAACAGTAAGTGGGGTAGTAAGAAGGGAAGATGTCCAGTGTTCCTCCCCCCTTGCCGCCGCTGGTGCCGAGTCGGGGCCTTGTCTCGTAGCATTTCATCCAGCAGGCGCCATCTTAAGGTGCCATCTTAAGGTCAGGCAGGCCTCCCTGCACAGGCCCCCACCAGGCAATCTAATTGCTGTGTGTGGAAAAAGTAAAGGGACTGACCCGGTATGCGAGCCCCCTCACTGTCTGTCCACGCGCCCCCGTCTATATTGCCTCTGATTCCCGATATGCTCCTTCCTCAGTTGTGCCTCCGGAGTCCCAGGTCTCAGTCTCTCGGTCCTGCATGCTGTGCCTCCCTCTGCCGGACGATGTAGCAGGCCACTGGATTTGACGGCGTGCACCCAAGCTCACCCCTATGGCGTCGCTAGTTCAGGGGGTGCACACCACTGAGGGAGAAGCAACTCTGCAGGGCCCGGTGGCAGCGGGCGCTCAGGGTCCTGCACCGGCCCCGACCGGCGCCGATCTCCGTGCCATTTTGGAAGCGGTCTCGGCCTCCCGCCTCGTCGCACTGCTGAACGGCTTATAAGCCGCAAAGCCGATTCCGGGACCCGTTGTTGCGCTCCCGGTCAGCGCGAGTAAATGCCAGTTGAGATCATGTGGTGCACGGCTCTCCACGCGTGCAGAAAATAGCTCGGAGCTGAAACAGCTCACGTCCGTTCAGCCATCTTGCTTGGCCACGCCCCGCATTTTCTTTTTTAACCATCCTGTGTGCCTTTGCCTGCTTGTGGATTCACCATCTGGGTTTAGATTGACAGGGGCTGTTTGTGCATTCATTCCAGACCTCACACAAAAGGAGCTGAGGTGTGCCCTGCATATGCTGATGGGCATTCCTGGGCTAGAATGGTGGGAGGAGTTGTCACTGACACCTGAATAGGCTGTGGCTGCTCTACACAATGCTGTCTCCAACTCCTGTAGTGGAACTGGACCAGGGAGGACAAAACTGGTTTTACTGAGCAAGAGAGACTTTCTGAACAAAGACTTCAAAGGGAAAAAGGGGCATAAGTATTACACCTAAAACCCCAGAACTTTATATACCTTCTGGAACCAAGACGAACCTCGGCCAAGGAGAAGAGCTGACGAGCTGTGAGGAGGAGACTGCCCCTTTGCTGTGTGTTGCTTTGCTGGGTTGGCCTGCAGTTGCTGCTGCTGCCAAGGAGAGGACAAAGACTGGACTTTTCTGTGAAACCTGCTTGAGAATAATCTCCAAGGGCTTGTGTGTGCTGGCCTTCTGTTCTGAGCTCGCAGGGACACATAGAGTTCATCTACAGCCTTCTTGAACTCCACTGCTGGGAGTTCTGACATGTCTGGGGTGCTTATTCCAGTTATGGGCCCCTGGAGGCTGTTCCTGCTACAGAAATCTATGAAAACTGTAGAAATCACAAAATCGGTTCTTTGCTCTTCTTGCGGCTGAATCTTCTGATGCAGCACCTCCATGCAGGAGAAATTCCTGATGCAGAGCCCCATGCAGCTGAAAAAATCGATGCAGCACTTGCCTGTGGCCCGAGAAACCACTGCACACCGACACTAACGCAGGCCCTGCTGTGCGGCTAAAAGAATCACCACTTCACTGGTCAGCGGCTATGGAAATCTATGCAGTGCCCGTAGCACCTGGATTTTCTTACGCATCACACCTGTGTGGCAAGTTTTTTAGACGCAACACCCGCAGACTAGAATCACCTGGGAAATCAACTCATCACTTCCCCCTACAGTCTGAATTCGATGCATCACTTCTCCTGCGTGCAGCATAACTGTCACATCACCTCCCTAAGGATTCAGGCACTGAAGCATCGCTGTGTTTTTCAATGCTTCCCTCCTCTGCAGCTGTTTTGCCTTGTGGATTTTGATGCATTTGAGATACTTTGTGTAAAAATCACGCATAGATTTCTATGGATAGAATTGCTTGAAACCTTTTAAAAGTCATATTTTTAGTGGTGTATGTTGGATTTTTGTCATTTTGGTCTTGTTTTGTTTAGATAAAGATGCTTTTTGACAGGTGTGGTGTCCATTTGTAGTGTTTGAACTGTGTTGCTGTGTGTGATATGTGCAAATACTTTACCCATTGCCTCTGAGATAAGCCTGTCTGCTCGTGCCAAGCTACCAAGATGGTGAGCAGGGGTTATCTAGGTGTGTAACTCCTTTATCCTGACTAGAAGTAAGGGTCTCTACTTAGACAGGGTACATACCTCTGCCAACTAGAGACCCCCATTTCTAACATGTGCCACTGCCTTTCTAGTTGTTTACAGTGTCGATTAGCGGTCCTGAGGTCTTCAGTGTACCAGCTATCATGTTTGGTGGACCTTCTGTGGGTGTTGTTGCCGATGGAAGTGACACTGTCGGCGTAGTTGGTGAGCCAATTGTTGAAGTTTCGGACATTCTGGTATAGGTTGTTGAAGGCTATAGGGTGGGTGGTGTTGAGGGCATTGATTTATGTGCCCTTTGAGACTTTGCTCCAGCTGCGTAGGAGGGGTTGGGCAGACTAGGGGTGAAGGTCCATGATCTTGTGATGTTGAAGTGGACAATGAAGTGGTTGGTCCAGGTGTGGCTGTTTCTGATGAGGTCACTTGGGGTGAAGAAGGGGTCTAGCGTGTGGCCTGTGGTATGTGTGGGGTCATGGACAAGATGGGTGAGTCCGATGTTGTTCATGCTGTCTAGCGAGGTTGATAGTGTTGATGTTACTGTGTTCGTTGAGATGGAAGTTGAGGCACCGAGAAAAATGCACTTGTTGAAGTCTATGGTGAGGGGGCAATGTTGTCGGCGGTGAAGTTGCAGAAGGCAAGACATGGCCCGGGAGGCTGGTAGGCGAGGGTGCCTCTGATGGTGGTTTTGCTGTCTGTTCATTGTGGTCGGCCTAAATTTTCGATACATCCCAGTCCAGCACGACCTCAAGTAACCCCTAAGTGCTAAATGTTTCTAAGTACTACTTTTTTATTTATTCTTTAGAAATTCATAACTCCGGTACTACTTATTGGATTTTTGTCCTTTCAGTCTTGTTTTCTCATAAATATATAATCTATGTTTCTAATCCCATGTGGAATATTTTTGTGGTGTTTTCATTGTGTTATTGTATGCGTGTGCGTTGCACAAATACTTTACCCATTGCCTCTTTAGATAAGACTGACTGCTCTGTGCCAACCTACCAGAGGGAGAGCACAGTTTATCTTTTAGTGGATGTGTTTAGTGTCTGGTTTCAGGCCGCTTCACAGCACCGAATTGGCCTTACTTTTGGCTTCTGAGGCCTTGAAAATTACAGTTGATGAGGGAAGGACAACCGCACTGATTTTACTGGACTTGAGTGCTGTGTTTGACACGGTCTCCCACGGCCTTCTGTTGGAACGTTTGTGGGAGGCCGGGGTCGGTGGCAGCTCATGGGATTGGATCAAACACTTCTTGCGGAATAGATCCTTCCAGGTCTCACAACACCCTTTTAAGACCAGGGTGTGTCCTCTGCTTCAAGGGGTACCACAGGGCTCGGCCCTCAGCCCTACTCTATTTAATGTTTACATGCGCCCCCTGACAGACATTGTGCTGAAACATGGGGTGAAACTGGTGTCATATGCCGATGACACTCAGTTGATTGTTACATTGGAGCAAAAGGAGGCAGGAACGGCATCTGATTTCAAGGCCTGATTGAGTGATCTTGCTAACTGGATGAGGTTCAGCTGCTTGCAACTGAATGCAGGAAAGACAGAGGTGATGGTAGTTGGCAAGCAGCCCTCCATATGGTCACATTTGTGGTGGCCAGAGGAACTGGGACCTACTCCGACTCCCAAAGCTAAGGTCAAGAATTTGGGAGTCTGTTTCGACAACACCCTGTCATATACAGAGCAGATATCCGCTGTGGCCAGAACCTGCTTTGGCATTCTTAGAATGTTGCGTAAAATCCTGGACTTACTGCACTAGATGCCAAAAGGACCATTGTGCAGGCCTTTGTTACGTCCTGATTGGATTACTGCAACATCCTCTATCTAGGGGTGACCAAAAGAAATTTGAACATTTTGAAGAAGGTCCAGAATGCTGCGGCCCGGCTGATATTGAATATCCTGAGGCGGGCATCGGTGGGGACAGCCTTGAGGGAATTACACTGGCTCCCTATACAGGCTGGAGTCACCTTTAAGGCGTTATGTTTTTGCCATAGGAACCCCAACGAGAAAGGGTCGAGATATCTGCACCCACTACTCACTGCCTATAGACCTACTCGTAATTTGAGGTCGTTGGGCACTGCCTAAGCTGGTCGTGCCTAAGGTTCGTAAGGTACGGTCAGGAGGTAGTTTGGTTTTCACGCGGCTAAGGCCTGGAATGACCTACCTATGGAACTCGGAGACAATGTTTCAGAAAAATCTGAAAACCTGGCTCTTTCAATCTCTCCCTGGGGGCTGGTAGCAGGCCTTCTCGCACCTATGGACTGTGGAACTAGGGGGGGGGGTTGGGCCAGTTGCCATGGTCCGCGTTGTCCTAGCACGGGGTCACTCCATTGGAGTAACCAGGCACTTTACAAGCTCAATAATAATAATATAATAATAATATATCTAGCTTACCTTGACTAAAGTGATGGCTCATGCTTGTACAGAGTGCATACTCAGACAACAAGAAACCCCATTTCTAACAGGCATATTTAAATTTCCTATAAATCCCTAGTATATGGCACCACAATGTACCAAGGGTCTATAAGTTAAATGTTACAAGTGGACTGCAGCACTCATAGTGTCACAAACATAGTGGCATTGTAAACATGACTGCAGGCATGCCACCAGTAGCCCGGCTGGGCAGGTTTAACCTGCAAACTTGACCTGCCAAAGTAACTCCTTTTGTTAGTCTTAAACCCTCCTTTTAAGTAAGCCTGGGCAAAGCACTACGCTACGCTCGCGTAGTTTGCGAAGTTTGCGCTACTTCGCACTACGCGAATTGCACGTAGCACAGTGCAAACACGCGTAGCGTAGCGTAGCGGTCATTTTTTGCTTGCTCGCGGTCCTCAACGTCAAGTTGGCGACCGCGAGCAAGCAAAATGACATCCCGGCGAGACTTTTTCCTCGTTCGCGATCAGCAACATCAAGTTGCCGATCGCGAGCGTGGAAAAAAAAACTCCCGGCGAGATTCTCAACGCGGGGAGGTCAGGTTTCTCATTGCGAGTGGTTGCGCATGCTCGCGACCGCTCGCGATGAGAAACTACCAGTCCGCGTTGAGAAAGCTGCCGCTCGAGTAAAAATCTACTCGAGCGGCAGTAAAAGACAGCTCGCACTGTGCAAGATGCTGTTTTCAATTATTGCCCAGTGCGGACAAGCATCCGGCACTGTGCAATCAGTGCGAACAGCATTTTGCACAGTGCACTACGCAGTTCGCGTAGCTATGCGTAGCTCGCGTAGTGCGAGGTGCACTTCACGTAGCTTCGCGTAGCGCTACTTCGCGAACTACGCCCAGGGTTACTTTTAAGTAGAGTAGTCATGAGAGTAGGACATGTAAAATGGAGGATAGAGCATGTAAAGGTTTAATCTTAGACATGTCCTTACAGTGAAAAAGCCAAAAGGCTATTTTTACTGTACCAGTGATAGCTGTTCCATAGGAAAGAATTGGGATACAATATTAAATGCAATATTGGTTATCTCCCTTTACGAAGCAGGTGCAGAGTTCAAGTGTGGACTTTTTATCATTTTTATTACAAGCCCCAACTCATTGGCAAAGTTGGATTTATGATAAATATTTTGGAACAGGTACTTCTGAAAGTCTCTGAAAGCCTATTTGCATGAGCTTTCAACCGCCACATGGGAGCTGCATTGCACCCCTTGGGTGTGAGGGATATTCTGTTCCTCTGGCAGTATAACCATCTGGGCTGTTCATAGGAACTTAATTAACTTCTCAGGGGGCTACTTTGTCATAGACAGATGTTGAACACACCTGGGCCTGCCCCGTTCCATTGTTCACCTAGCAGTAGACACCCAGCAGTAGACACCAGGCCCATTTGGTGAAGAGCTGTCCCTTGAGCCAGTTTTGAGTAACCACAGAGGAGGGGTTGCTTATTACCCTGGCCACAACTCTAGGGTGGGCACGGGAGCTCTGCACGGGAAGGAAAGGTTCTACCATGTTGGTTTTGGGACATAGAGGGGCACTGTGGGATTGATTACAGAAGAAGAATTACTTTTTTGCATGATTTGTTAGCCCCTTCCACGGTGGGCGTGTGCGTCGGACGGCCGGGGGCAGTCCGATCTGCGCACGCGTCAAATTCGCCCACACCGCGGGGGAATTTCACGCGCATCGAAGAGGTTAAAACCCTTGCAATGGTCTACAATAGCAGAAATTCATTACAATATATAAGACAAATGGTTGATAAAAGAGACCTTGAAATTCTATTAAAAAACATAATTCATTATGACATATAAGACATTGTTGCGATGCACTAACAGTGACATACAGTAAGTTATGTCAATTAAAAAAGAAAACAACAGTCACAAATAGGCAGAGTGGTTCAAGTCCTGGGCCGACTAGCCTGTCGGCTTCTCACATCCTCTAACATTTTTAAGAAGCGATCCATAAACCTGACCAAGGCGCAGTTGAGTGCAGTGTTCGAAGGGTCGAAGCAGGCCTGCACTGATCCTCTGCGGGATCTAACGTCCTTTTCAATCCAACCCATTCGCAATAAGGTTCTTCTATCTTCTAAAAGATTAGGGCACAAGCATAGGACATGAATTATGTCTTCCCTATAAAGGCCACAGAGCCGACAGGTTTCCTCAACCCCCTCTCTTTTCCATTTTGGGAGATGGCAGGTCATAGAAAACACCCTCATTCTCAGCATCAGGAACTGGAGCTTAATACGTGCCTTGAAAGTGGTCGTTAAATAGCTCTGAGGTTTCAGCTGTAAGTAGGTTTGTAGGGTCATCCATCCATGGCTCCATGCCGAGAGGCTGGCCCTATCTTCTGCTGAAGAGAGTCGTTTCGCACTGAGTTTTGCTAGCCTCTTAAATTCGTTTTGGCTTACATTTAGGTCCCAGAGGATGCTCAGACCAAGAGAGCTAAGGCCGCAGGACAGGTAGTGGTGCCCCGCCGGCCATCGACTTGTGTTCAGCTGGGTCCATAAATAGTGAGCAAGACAGCCTTCCTTAGCCGCCCTGAGCTTATGGCAGCTTATTAAGAAAGTCGCCATACGGCCCAATGACTGTCTGTAGATGCCAAATTACAACCTGATTAGTGCCGGTGACGTATAAGAGGGTAGCTGGAAGATTGTTCTATGGATTTTTGCGACTGATTTGTCCAATTGCCCGCTATCACGTCCTTTCAGAACCTCGCTCCCATAAGTGAGGGTAGGGATGACCTTTGCCTGGGCCGTCTGGAGGGTTGGGGTGAATGTTGGGCCATTTAATTTTTGTGAATGGAGTTAAGAGCAAAAGACAACGCAATTGCTTTCTTTTTTAGCTCTCCCTGCTGGTTCGCGTATCTGCCGTTGTTATTAAAGAAGACACCCAGATACTTGTGGCATCTGGTTGCTTCAATTCTTTCCTGATTTAGGAACCATGCCGGATTTTTGGGTCCAGATGAATGTACCGCAAGGATTTTGGTTTTCTTGTTGTTTATCTGTAGCCCATTCCTGTTAGAATATATGGCAGTCGCATCCAGGAGGCGTTGTAAACCTATCTTAGTATGACTAAGGAGAACCAAGTCATCGGCATACAGTAGATTGGATAGGCGAAGGCTGCCCAGTTTGGGTGGATGCGAGTTGACTAGATCGAGGGCTGCTGAAAGGTCAAACAGGATTAGATCGAAAAGCGTAGGAGCAAGGACACACCCCTGCTTAAGGCCTTGCGTTGTTGGTATTGGTCGTGATAGTCGTGAGCCGTCCCCGATTTTAATCCTGACCCATGTATTGTAGTGCAGGAGCTGCAGAGCCCTAAGTAGGCTATTTGGAATGTTCAATAGGGACAGTTTCTGCCACAGCTTCTTCCTGTTGACCCTATCAAAGGCCGATTTAGAGTCGATTAACCCCATATATATGGGGCTATGACTGGATTCCGCCTGGTCAATCAAAAAGAAAGTGTGATAAGATTGACCATTGTCCCGGTGTTACTTATGAATCCAGTCCGATTTGGTGTAATGATTGAACTTGCATCAGCCCATGATCGTAGGGAGTTCAGCAATATACCAGCGAAATACTTCGCTTCATTATCGATTAAGGCGACCAAGCGGTAACACCCTGGAGATTTTTTATTGTCGCCTTTCAAAATCGGAGCGAGGATTGATCCTCGCCATGAAGCCGGGATGGTGCATTTTTCTAAGATGGAAAGGTAAAGTGGGGCTAGCTGAGTGGCCTAAAAGGCTGGATCCTCCTTGAAGAGGGCTGGTGGAATGCCGCCTGGGCCGGGGGCCCCGTCCTTGCGCCCCTTTTCAATCTGCTTTTGTATTGTTGTCACTGTGAAGGAGTGCCTGAGATCTGACTTGTCGTAGGACGTAAGTTGAGCCTCCAGGACCATGCTGCCCTCGATGTCCTTGGTCTGTTTGTAATTCTGATCAAACTGTGGGGGATCATTAAAATGATTATGTAAAAAGAGGTACCACTCTGACTCTAGGATGTTAGACGAAGCAACTTTGGGGGCCCTGCCCCCTAGGCTGTTTATGGTGCACCAGAACCTCGCAGAATTACTGGACCTTAAGTCGAATTGTAATTTGGCCCAGAAGATGTTCCAGGAGTTCCTTCGATCTTCTCGTTTGGCCACCTTCAGATGTCTACGTGCCTCTCTTAGTTTAGTTATAATAGTTGGATCCATTGGCATCATTTTCAATTTCCGCCAAATCCGATTTATGCTTCGTTTGGCGACCCGTATTGCAGAAGGAGTCAGTTGCTTAGACCCATTCACTTGTGCACACTGTATCGGTTTTGCAAACCTGACTGCTAGGCTATCCGCAAACGAAGTCTAGTTTGCAATTGGGTCATCCCTTGCTATCCGCAAATGTAGTCCAGTTTGCAATTGGGTCATCCCTTGATTACAGTAAAACACACAAAGGTGCTGCAAATGTGGGTATGGTCACCCCTGGGAACTTTTACCTCATTACTTGCAGAGTGGTCAGGAGTTTCCCCCACCCACATGCTGGCACTCAGCATAAAGGTGGCTGCCACAGCACCCTCAACAGATAGCTTCTAGACTTTTGGAAGAACCAAAGAGTACTGGACCTGCTGTTTGTGACCTAAGAAGATCCTTAAAGACTTGGCACGATCTCCCGCTTGTGCATAGAACAAAGAAGTGGACTCCGGTGGTCATAGGGCTAACATCCTGTTTGGGATACATGACACAGCTTGCTCCAAGGGGCCTTTTCCTGCATTCCCAAATGATCAGTTCCAACAAGACCTGCCCTGAACCCTGGAACCTGCTCCTGGCCTCTGCTGGAGTGAGTCTTGATCACCAAGGGTTGTCCCTGATGTCCTGAACCCTTGGCTGATGTGAAAGTGTACTTCTCCTAAAGTCTCCTGAAAACTGGAACTTATAAACTTTTTTCCAACATTTTGCCCTGAGAGCTGATGGGACCAACCTATCAAATCAATTCAACAAAGGTGCATCACTGCTAGCCCAGAGATTCAGGTTGCTCCTCTGCAGCAGCAAATCCAATTCAAAAGGACCTCACTGAGAAGGTATTCGACCTCGTTGAGCCTTCTTCGGCTACAGCCTGCAGCCTTTCCCTGTTGGAAGAATCTGAGTTCTAAAAAAGTGACAAGACCCCAAGATAGAAATCTTCACAGGGGCAATGCACCAAAAGTATACAGCCGGCGAGAGATCTTCACTGGGCGCAAAATGTTAATTTCCCATATTTGGAGCTTTTCCACCAAAATTCAATGGCTTCACTGAGACTTCATTCAGTGCCTATCAAACAACATGGAGCCCTCTTCGGCCACAACCTGCTGCCTTGTCGTGTTGAGAATTTTTGACTTCCATTCCAGAGAATAAGTCAGATGGTAAAACTTTTCACTGGGACGAACCTGGTCAAACTTGCTCCTTGTATACGGTCCACGCTTTATCACCTAAACCTTACAGTGGCACAATTAGATGGCCAAAATTGATGCTTAACACTTTATGATACTATTTTGAAGCTTAATCTTTAAAAAAAACTATAGTTTTTCCTATATGATTTTGTCATTTTATTTTTTTAACTGTATTTATTTTTCTAAATTGTTTTGGGATTTTCCTTGTGTTGTATTATGACTTTAGTACTGTTTGAGTACTGTATGAATGCTTTACACATTGCCTCTAAGTTAAACCTGCCTGTTTTAGCAGGGGGGTTGAGGTCAGGTTAATTTAGTGAGTTTATGGGTTCATCCTGACAAGAACTGTGGTATTCATCCCCTCAACTGTTACCCCAATATCTTTCAAACATATTTTCTCCACGATCTCTTGACTATCCTCAAAAGTAGATCATTCTGTAAATGTATTCCTCAAAGTATCACCATTTCTCTTCTTAAGGGATGCCAGCGTCTAAGACTAATATTTCTTACTCATCATCCTCTGCCATATCTAGATCTCCTAGGTGAGGGAGATCTATAAGAGCTTTCTTCTATACTGCAGGAACTCTAAATCCTATCCATACCTCTGCCAGAAGCTAACACACTTAGAACCACAAAAAATTAGTTTCCTAAATTCTGTTCATTTTACTATACAATAACCAATTTACTCCAAACTTCACCCACAACTTACTTGAAGGGGCATGCTGCAGATATAGCCCCAGAACACCACCAAAATCTGTCTTCGTTTTGCTGTAGCAGAAAAGTAAAGTTTGCACATGTGCAGTCATCATTCTCCACCACATGTGCAGGACCTGAATGCTTCAACAACACAATAGGAGGGCACTAATATTGAGTGCCCGATAAGCCTTAAAATGTGAATTTAAAAAGACACTGAATGTCTTCAAATGTCTAGGGATCCATCCTTTATATACTTCTGCAGCCTGCTGCTTCTTTGGTGAACTGAGCTCCTCCACAAGTCAAACTTCAGAGGATTTCAGAGCCCTTGATGGAGTTCATAAGCCTGGCATTGCCCTCATACTCCTGAGACACTCACCTCAGTTAAGGCAGGAGACAAATGGGAGGATTTGGGGAATGACAGCCCAATTATGCTACCAGGCATATGATGAGCAGGGCTTGCATTTTCAGCACTCCTGATATTTTCTGTCTTGGCGGTGAAATTCTTCTCATAAGTAAGTAATGATGGGGTGAGGTTGAGGGACAGAGAGGTAATGGCAATGCCCACCCATGAGGAAGAGTTGTGTTTTTTTTGTTGTTTTTTTTAGTCCTCATTTTACGAAAGATTGCTCTGATTTCAAAGAAGATAAAGCCAGTCAAAACAATAAGAAGCAGAAAGACACCCGGTCACACCATATCGGAGGATGGGAAATTTTTACCCCCAGGGTTTATTATCTGTAAAGCCTCACTGTATTGACCATGGCCTCTATACTTTTACTAGCCGGTGTGGTCTGGCTTAACCAGGCCACCATCATGACGGCCAGTAGAGCAAGTTTGAAATCATTGGACCATTGACATTCTTAAATTATATTTCTTACATAACCCTTCTAAACAAAATGCCAGTAAGTTAAAACCTATAAAAGAGGGTGATGCAAGTAGTGTTCTAAGACAGACCAGAAATATAGATCAAAAACCAATTATCCCATATATCCCAAAATTTGAGTTGTGTTGCATTCTTATAGAAATGAAATGTTATTGTAAAGGCTCTGATAAACATTTTCCAGAGTTGGCAGTTACAGTGAATTCCCTCTCAGCACAGAGCTGATATTGTTTTTCTTTAATAAAGAAACTGTCCCTCAGGGTTTATCAACCTGCTGGCATTGTGATTTCACACTGACAACGAGTGGGCCTGGAAAGCGCTGAGGAAGGACCACTTCTGTAAGCCAGTTGGATGGGACCAGCCTAAATGGTAACGAGAAATCCAATTACTAGGGACTGCCACTTTTAATGTTTTTCAATCTTTTAAGAAGTAGGGTCCACAGATGTGGTGAGTCGATTTTAGGCGATTCAGGTTTTTGGCAATATTGACATTTTCATAGCCTGTGGGCATGTTGGAAGTAAGGTGTGCAAGAATTAAAATAAGTGTGGGCTACAGCAACTATCCATGTGGCGTAAGATTAAGCTGTTTGTCTACATGCACGTGAGCACACTGTTGTCAAAGGAAGTGCTAGAAGTGGATTGCAGCAGCTACGCATGCAACGTAAGTTTGAACAAATGTGAGTGTACGCACACTGTCGCAAGGTGCACCCTGGATCTACTTGTGAAGCCACGTTAGTACACCGTAAATAGGTCCAAAAGTGAGGTTTGGACAGCATGCTCTGCAGCATACACTACAAAGATGAGTTGCACCAGCCTTGTGAAATATTATTGGAAGTCTCATTGAAATGGCAATAAACAAGTGATTCTAAAAATATACATAAATATAAGAAAAAAAGGCTTATTTGTCTATCAACATCTGCACAATATTAGCAACATTGACTGCAACTATAGAAGGTGCAACATTACCATTTTTACAGAGCCCAGGAGAGCTTGTGTTGGAGTGCTCACAGTGGTCTGAAGGTTTTGAGGCATATGTGGAAGCAAGATAATTGTCTATGGTAAAGCGTTATCTAGGAGCAGAAGAAAGAAGAATACTGAAGAATCTACCACCACAACTAGAAAAGGATGAAGAAAAACTACATTCATATGACACAGCGTCAAAGCAACTGGAATTATATTATGGAAAAAGCATGAATTAGTCACTTGATACATGTTTCTAGGTAGAAGACAGAAGCCTAACGAAAAAGTTGATTCCTTTGTAAATGATCTAAGAGTGCTATCTGCCAAATGTAACCACCAGAAGTTTTAAGACCAAAGGATTCAGAACTAGTTTGTTATAAGACAAATAAAAGCAAACTGCAGAAAAACTATTGTTTGTAGATTACCTAACCTTTGACAAAGTCATTGAATACAGCTCATCAGTCTAAACAAATAACTAAAGGCATGAAGAATTTATAACATAAAGAAAATGCCAATGTTCAGGGGTAAAACAACAAACCGAAAGAAAAGTTGATATTGATTTCAATTCACAAAACTTTTATACCAATTAAATTGGAAATACTGTTTGTAAGATAATATTTATATTAGTTGTGGCCTATTAGGGCATATTGCCTATGACAAATCTTGTCCAGCTTTAAGGCAAATATGTAGATTTTGTAAGCTTAAAGGTTATTATGTCTGCACATATAAGATACACAAGAGATTTGGATCTGCTAAAGGAGGTAGTAAACTATTTAGAAATCGAATCACAGAAGTAAAACATGGAGATATTACCAAAGAAGAGGAATATGTGTGAGAAATTTGTGACATATGAGATGTAAAAAGTATGCTTCTTTTTGCATAGCGAAGGTTAGGGGTCGGGACGAAACATTTCCATGCTTGCCAATTTCATGGCAAAGTATACATTGTTAGGAGATTAAATGCTAATTCAGTTTCCCAACCTTCTGACATCAAACTAGGACATAGCAATAAACCCATAGAGGAGGTTGGGTTTTTAAAACTACATTAGAGTTAAAATGAATAGGTAATTAAAGCTAAAGTATATGTGACCAAGGATGGATCTTGTGTATTGGGTTGGGCACACCATCATGAATTATTGATGACATTAAACCAAAGCCATGCTGAGCAAGTATTAGATTACAATGACTTGATCTCTCAAATAAAGGTTTATAGTACAACTGAATATTAGAGTGACACATTTTCGAAGGTGTTTACAAGAGATGTAGGTTTGGTTAACGGTTTCATGCACAAAATAGTGCTGAAGGAAGATGTAACTCCCAAAGCTTATAAGTTACAGAATGTTCCCATTTCAATTAGAACAGCACTAAAGGAAGAACTACATAGGCTATGCTGAAGACATAATAGAAGAAACAGAATCATCTTAGTGGCTATCCCCATTGGTTATAGTCCACAGACCAAATGGAAAATCAGGTTGTGTGTAGATTTAAGGCACTTGTATGAATGTGTATGGGTGGATGATATCCAGCAGGTACCCAGTATAGGGGAAAAGTTAACCTTAATAAACAAAAATGCTGCAGCATTAACTACATTGGATTTGACTGCAGCAAATCATCTGGTGGCCTTACATAGTTGTTCCAAACTACTTACTTCTCTCAAAATACCAGAATGAGCATTCTGATAAAAAAAGAGATTGCCATTTGGGTTATTATCAGCCTCTGCCATGTTTTAACTTATTACACACAAATTATTGAAAGGCATTGATAATGTTATATACTTCCAGGATTATATTTTTAATTTAGTAAATCTAGAAAGGAACACAATAATACATTGTGTAGAGTCTTGTCTATTTTGGAAGAAAGTAGTTTGACAATCATTAAAGAGAAATTCAAATTTAAAGTTGATTCAGTAGATTATTTGGGGCATTGTATTTCAAAGGATGGTGTAGCAACAAAAAAAAGTTTGGTCAATGTTATTGAGGATGCACCGGCACCGATTGAAAAGGACTAACGTAAACAATTTTAAGTTTATCAGAGTATTATGCTAACTATATACTAGTGCTTGCAGACAATACTGCACATATGAGATCCCTGTTAAAGGAGCATGAGAAATTTGTTTGGAGTGACAAAGGCATGAATGAGTTTTCAACAATAAAGAAGAATTAGCAAATGCACCTTCATTAAGCCTATTTGACACTGGGGAAAAAATGAATCCTACTAAATGATGTCATCATTGTGGGAATCGGTGCAGTGTTACAGCAGGAGCAAGGTAACAAGACAGACCAGTAGCATATGCTTCAAGGCCCTTGAAGGAGGCAGAATGTAATTAACTAACATTAGAGAGAGAAACTTTAGTGTGCTGGTGGGGTATTGAATATTGAAGGAAATTTGTGTATGGTTTTGAGTTTGTAGTCTGAAGTGGACTATCGTCCGTCCGTTAATAGATTTGTTTATAACTAATGGTTGTAAAAGAGCAACACCAAGGGTGGCAAAAGCACAATACAGAAATTTCATTATCTTGTGGAATATATTCCGGGAGCTAGAAATATTTGAGTGAATTGTTTATTGAGATTACTGATTGAGAAACTAAAGGGAGAGATAGAATAACAATTTGCAGATACAGTTGTGCCAATATGTGAGATAGTGGACGGGCATATTTCAGAAAAGGGGTGGAGATTAGCTGTTTTCAATGATAATGTAAATTAAAGTTTAATGCACTACATCTGCTCACTTTGGCCTAGTAAGAAAAACATAGGTGAGGAGTTATTATGTTTGTTCATGTTGCGCCAGAGTTCATGGTATAAGAAGGAGTGGTTTCGTGAAAAGGATCTGTTTTGGTACCTTTGAGTTCAAGAAAGAAAATTTTGAACATGCTACACAAGGGTTATTTGGCTAGAGTAACATGAAAGAATGTAAGAAGCAAATTCTGGTAGCCTAGATTGGATAGGAATGTTGAAGAAAAAATCAGATCACGTTTGGATTGTGCCATCAGTGACAAATCACAAAAGTATGCCTGCAGCTTATTGAAATATGTGTAGGCCAGGTAAAGCATTTGGAGAGAGTGGGAATAGCCATTGATGGTCCTATGTGCATCTCGGACAATCCGAAATATCTCATTGTATTCGTGGACCATTATTCACAATGATCCAAGGTAAGAATGGTGGCTCAGGTAACAACTCACAATGACATAAGATTCTTGAAAGAAGTTTTTGAAAAAGAAGGTTTTCCTGCTTACTTAGTTATGAATAATGGAGTGCAGCTCATCTCTACAGAGGTAAAAACCTTTCAAGTCAATCATGCTATAGATCATATTAACACCTTGGATTACTACCCGCAAAGTAACAGTAGAGTTGAGAGGTAGATAAGGGCCTTAAAGGGAGGGATACACTTGGCAAAGTCCAACAGGAAGATTTGTTTAGAGGCATCAGAGAACTGTTGTGAATGTATCAAAACACTCCTCACAACAACAATAACAGACCCACATTCGAGAAGATGAGTGGTCGCATTGCAATGTGCAACCTAAGAGAGACTTGGATGTTTAAGTTACAAAAGGATGGTAAACATGAGTAGTGCAATACTTCACAAAGGAAAGATTTTCCCTTTAATAAATGTGATCACAGGTCTAGTGGTTCTTGGATAGAATAAAAAAATGGGAGACTCAAGTAAATGATGAGTAAGGAAAGGCAGAATAGTAAAATCTGGGGAATCTAAATGCTCAGAGCCAATGCAGGTGATTAGAGTTCCTAGCCAGGTCATAAAACTATCTGGTGATGATATATGGAGTATGATTACAACTGTTAAAGTTCCAAGTAATGTCAGGAGAGTATTAAAAGGAAGGACTGCGGGTGAATTGAATGGAAGGAATGGTGTAAGAGGGGTTGGTGGCAGCTGAGAAAAAAGAAGACTGAGCCGGTGGAAGGACAATGAGGCGGAGTGGCAGCCCTCCACTTTGTAGTGTCTAATTCTGATTCATCAAATGTATATAATTTACTGTCCAATTCATCTTACGTATATAGTTCACTGAACGTCTTACTCAACAGTTACATCAAGTTGGGTAATGTAATTTTCATGTCTTTTTAATGCATGCTTTATATTATTATGTTGTTACATTTAACTTATATTGTACATTATTAGTCTGACTGTTTTGTCATGCAATATTTATGAGGGGGAAATATGAGGCATTCTTAATGAACTTGAATGCTGTTGTGAATGCTCTGATAATCGTGTTCCAGAGTTGGGAGTTCGAGCGGGTCCCTTCTGAGTATGGAGCTATTATTGATTTCTTAAATAAAGAACCCATAGGTCACCGTTTATCAGTCTACTGGCAAAATGATTTCACAAGAACCTCCATAATAACTAATAAGTGTGAAATTTGGATACAGTACCAAAATAGCATGTCATAAATATTGTCTGACAAAAATCGAGGGGCATATTTACAAGGATTAATTTTTTTGATGCTGTGGCAGGACTTTTTACCGCCATATTTACAAAGTGACTGTAGAGCTCTCTAGCATCACTTTTTACAGTTAGCGCCTATTTTATTTAACAGCAGTTCTGCTAGCGGCATTTATCGAAAATGATATGCAAGGTAGGTGCTCCCTCTGAAAAACACCGGCAAAACTGACGCCACTATATGTACAAGGATTTTCCTAAACACTGCAAATTTTTAAATAATGCCGCCAGGTCCCATTAGCGGCAGTTTTTACCGCAAAGGAAAAGCTAGTCTTAAAAATGATGCTAGCACACTTGTAGAAAAGAACAGAACCAAGGGCCATATTAGCAAGACCGGCGATAAAATTATCGCCGTTTTAGCGGCAGGAAACTGCCGCTAAAACGGCGATAATGGGCTTGCTAATATGCATTATGGAGTTCCATAGAGCCCAGGTTAGATGTGCAGGACATCTAACCTGGGCTTCTATTGGAATTCTATAATGCATATTAGCAAGCCCATTATCGCCGCTTTAGCGGCAGTTTCCTGCCGCTAAAACGGCGATAATTTTATAACCGGTCTTGCTAATATGCCCCCAAATCCCTTTGGCAAGCTCAAATATGCAGTGGAACTACTGCTATTGCATCTAGGGGGCACCAAGGAGACCGCTCCCACCACCACCACCACAGAGGCAGCGCAGGAGAAGGGAGCAGACATGCCGCCAGAGGATAATCCTCATTGACCTCAGGAAGGAAAAGGTCATTACCCATTACAGTCTCAAGATGGAGTCCATTGTCCGCCTCCTGTACTAGATTGCTCCATGGCTGCAGCCAACTTCGCAGAATTGTAACAACACACCTCCACAGGCCAAGCTAATTGCTGTCCTGCACATGCTGGCATCTGGAACTTTCAAATCCATCACAGCCAGAGTGGCAGGAGTATCCTAGGCATCCTTCTCAAGGTTCCTCCCTACCGTCCTTGAAGCCATCATAAGCATCACGCCCCTGTACATTTACTTCCCCAACACAGCACAGCAATAACAGGACAAGCAAGACTTTTATGCCATTGCAGGATTCCCACATGTGTTGAGGGCAATGGACTTCACATATGTGCAACTCATGCCTCCTGCGGCTACATCCCTCATCTACCGCAACAGGAAGCACACCTATTCCATGAATGTGCAGGCAATCATGGACCATCTCAGACTTTTTATCAATGTCCTTGCCAAGTGTCATGTTCTTTAGGATAGTCCTATCATGTACATACCGATTACATACATTATGTCCCATCCAAACGACATAACGGTCCTAAACACATGTGACCTTTTACCTAGTAGCTTACTTCTGTCTCTTCGACAACCAGGCTCTCGGTAACCTATCTTAATCCCTGTACCTGACGTACATAAACATGTCCCCAGGCACGGTAGATTTATTCTGTATGAGGGTCACCACTTTTTCCATCCATGGTCAACAGCCAGCTGTGCATGAGTGTTTTTGTTTGGAAAAGGATTAGCAAAGGATTAGTGAATGTTTTAAAAATATATCGATTCTGGAAAAACCCTGGAGTGACCACTTTAGTATAAAAGACCCTCACTCCCCCTTATAGACAGAGAGGAGAATTCCTTCCAGGCTGGACCGAAACTCTGCAGGCTGATCTTTCGACAGGCAGAGACCTGACATCCCTTGCGGGGTGCCTTCCTCGACACAGAGACAGAGTCCTTCATTCAGAACCATCAGGTGAGGGGTTAGTACTTCCCCGGGAGTTTCTTGGCTCCATTAGGATCTATCCTGACATTTACATACACATGATTCACCTACATACCTAGGCTAGATATATTTAGGTAGGCTACGCATCATAGGAGTACGTCAATGCTATTGTTTTATATAATATGTTTTTATTTCTTCTTATTAGCACTATGGTAGAAATGTATCTACTTTTTACTATATTGGTACTAGCGATTACATTTGTCTGCTCCTGTCTTTTGATTATTGCAGCTAACATGTTTCATACTAGACTGAATCTTGACCAATAAATAATTATTGAAACCATTCCAATCGTCATTCTATGTGTATTCTGAGAAAAGTAAGCACGAGTGACTGAGCGAAAAATATCGTATTGTTTCCACAACACCTGAGGAATCAGGGTTGTCATGTTCAGTGGTTGCCAGAAACTACATACACCACTGTAGAATACAGGGGGGGTGGTAGTGGCACCATAGAGCTAGCTGGTCTAACTGCTGACTCATCCTGTGGGGGTGTCCAGATTCTGTCTACACACCAAGCCCTCAGTTTAGGTCATCCAAAACGCGCAGGTCCTGGGGGGTCCTAGGAACTACACAACATGGCGCTGCCAACGTTGGTTAGGTTCTTATATTAACAGTAAAATCTGAGTATTTCAGTCGTGCTTTCTCAGACAATCATACTCACATTTTCCAGAGACGTCTGAAGTGGGAAGGTTAATCTGCCTCAGCTGAGCAGGCACACCCTGTGTATTGGCTGAAGGTTTTAGACAAGCTTGTAAGGATTAAAGGTTCTCATCAGTGGCGTAACGAAAGTTGAGGGGGCCCCCCTGCCACGGACACAGAGGGGCCCCCACTCCGGATTTAATCCAGAGCTCTTGGGCCTGAGTATTGTGCTGAGGAGGTCCCCTGCAGCTCGGGGGCCCCCCGCACCGCGGGGGCTGCAGGGGCATGTGTTACGACCCTGGTTCTCATATTGTGCTAAACCCTACCTCTTAAAAACCTTTACTTTCTTCTCCTTTAAAAATGACTGAACCTGCGACTAGCAGTGGAGGTTCGGAAGGAGACGAATTTGCTAACGCTCTTAACATCACAGAGAACTGCAGACAGGCAGTAACTCTGAAATTATTAGACAATGGATTACCTGCAACATGTTACCTTCGTGATTGAGGCACACCAGGAGTTCGGATCAGAGGTATTCTATTCCTGGGTGAAATTCCCACCTGCAGATCCACAGACACATTTATTCCACGAATACATTGAAGTGGCTCTACCGGAAGAATACATCCCATACGAGGACATTGAAGTTCCTTTAACTTACCAGCAACATAAAATCTGTTTCAAAGGCGCCCTCAAACACACAACGTCAGTCGTAAGACTCGGTCCGGTCAGCATAGGAGGAGCGACATGGCTGTTCTTAGGGACATACACTCCACATCCTGAGATAGACGCACTCCCAGTAGGGGAAGTGAGTGCACTTTACAAAGAAGTAGTCAGGCTATACAGACATATTGTCCAGTTCATCATGCGAACACTCACATTGCAACCTGCGAGAGCTGCTCCACCTGAAATAGTCCAGACCCAGCCCACACCAATAATTAGTCCATAAACACTAAAAGCAATAATAGGTGGGTTCCTATCAAAAAGGGATCAAGTACCATTCTGGATTGCTAAAAGATAGCACAGTTGGAAGCAGTATTTCCCCGTACGGGTCTGCAGGAAAAACACAGAATGTTAACAATGTGCTTGCAATGGGAATGGTTCCCTCACTTGAGGATTGTACCACATGGGGGACAATCTTTGCTGCAGTATACATTAGAATAAACAGTACCCCAACCATATCAGGTATTCCTGAAGCATTAAAACAGATACAGAATGAGTACGGGGCAGGACCTACCCTGGACTTGGGGATGAAACTGATGGGTAATTTTGACCAAGTCTTAGCAATTATGCTGAGCAACATCAAGGGGGAAGTAGCAGCGGTGGCCATACGCCATCGCTTAAGGGAAACAACTCCTGCAAATCAGAAGCGTGCATAACCAAAAATTATCGAAGAAATCTATGCTTCACTGGGTAGAGATAGTTTGGGAGCCAAACCAGGGAAACCACAAATGGTGAGTAATTCTGACAAGGATAACTCAAAGCAAATACCCATTTCTTCTAAAACGAAATGGGATAATAATCAATCTAAAAATAATCATAACAGAAACACTTCATGATCAAGGGGTGGGTCTCCCCAATGGGAGTCCTCTGAAAAGAGGTACAACCTGAGGAATCGTGATAACATTAGGAAACCTGACAGGTATCAGGATACTGATACACGTTCCTTTAGTTCCTTTCAGGGTTCATCAAAAAGCTCAGAGAGGCAAGGACGGTCGGAACAAAAAACAGAAGATTGACCAAAGGGAATAAGGGAAACACATTGCACTTCAGATTTCATTATCAAACAGGAAGAGCAACCTAAAGCAAAGACTCAATTCATAAAGAAGAAAGTAGCCGGCTTAAAAATGAGAAATGCCCAGGTTACTGAGGACTCAGCTTCTGAACGGGGAATGGGCTCTGTCGATGCTAGACAGCGTGGCAGAAGTAACAATAGCTTGCGAGAACATGAAGGAATTTCTGGTGACGGCAGTATTGAATGAATACATCACGGTGGAAACACCTGATACAAGATTGAGTGTCCCACACCGTCTTCACGAAATTAATCTCCAAATAGAGGGGGACATCTCAAGAAAAATTAAAGGTCTCCTTTGGGAACATTTGACATTTGGATACGACATCCTGTTAGCAGAAAAAGATAGGCCGCCTGAATTTATAATGGATTGCCCAAAAGGTGAAAGCGTCATTTTGCCTGCTTTTTCCGACCTCGTTCCTGTTTCCTTGAAACACTCATACACGCAGGAGTGGGCGCAAGCCCTAGCTCCGGCATTATACCACGACCATGTAGGGTGGGACATGGAGTCCAAACACCACGAAATCCCATTAAAAACTACTCCAACTCCACAAAGAACGTTCCCTCTTAAAAATGAAGCGAAAAAACAGGTTAAAGAAATCTTAGACCAACTAGAATACCAAGGTGTGATTGAAACTTGCACCCCGCCAAAACCCTTTGTTTCCAGTAATGAAACCTGACAACACATATTGTTTGGTTTTAGATTACAGATACTTGAAGACATGCACAAAAAC
The DNA here is from genome assembly GCA_963921515.1 of Calotriton arnoldi. Taxonomy (NCBI): domain Eukaryota; kingdom Metazoa; phylum Chordata; class Amphibia; order Caudata; family Salamandridae; genus Calotriton; species Calotriton arnoldi. The sequence continues at coordinate 21,675 of CAWUFW010021720.1, read as the reverse complement.
ATTTGCAGTTCAGAACGCACAGAGTGCCGGATTAATGAATAACATTGTGCGGAAGAAATACAAAACAACACTAGATATCTCAAATGGATTCTTCTGCCAAAATATAGCTACTGAAAGCCGATATTTGACCGGATGTCTGTCCTTGGCACTCAGCGTCAGTTTTGTCGCCTGCCCCAACGCTGTAAGAACAGCCACAGGTTTTTCTCAGCAAGAGTGAGAATAGCAAGGACCCCCTGCAAAAGTTATATAACAATTCCTAGGGCAGGGCAAATATGCATTGGAGAAAAAACCCCTGGGCAATTAATCGTCTTTAAATTCAACAGACCATTATATCTAAACAAATTGATACATTAGACTCAGTGTAACCAGATAAGTTATTGTTTATAAATTCATGTTTTTAATTCATATTATTATAAAATACAATGAAACATAATATCAACCTATATCTAATTCTTAGAAAATTAATACACAAAATTACAATATATAAAAAATAATTAATAGTTCCAAAGACACATGGACTTTCTAGACACAATATGCAAAAGACACACAATGCATAAAATACATAAACAAACAGTGGCAATGAGATGGGTCTTCAGGCTTTCTAAACACAATATACAAAAGACACACAATGCCTAAAATACATAAACAAACAGTGGCAATGAGATGGGTCTTCTACGCGCGTTTCGGCGCACTCTGCACCTTCATCAGGAATGCTACACAGTTACCTAAAATAATTAAAATAAGATACACTGAGTTTCATGATCATTGCATAGTTGATCAACTACATACCTTCACCAAAAACTTACATGTAGCAAAAACTCAAAGAGGACAGAAAAAAGAACTAGGTCTGATACTCATACCATTACCATAGCGTTACCAGAAACAAGTGTAACAACTGGGAAAGATTATATATATCTTTACTGAGAGTGATATTAAGAAAACACATGGGAGGGTGAAAATAGTCCCACTCCAAAGATGTTTAAAAGTAAATAAGTCCAGACTAAAGTTTAATAATAACGCTTACTTCAATTTAAAACGTAGGTCTTGAGTAGGTTCCGGCTACTTATGGGTGCAGACTAGTGTTCTGACCCAAAAAATGAGGACTTCAGTCTATGGATCAATCACAACAGATAATTTTACAAATGGCCTTATATTATACATTCCCTTTGTCTAAATTTTTAAAAAGGGAAATATTTACCCTTTTTGAGCGAGATACGGATATGTATCCTGCAAAGAGGACTGGTGTAGGAGCACGTACTTAATCTTCCATAAAATAATCTGAAAGATCAATAGATGCTAGAATTTAGGAACACGACCCTTATTATATTAAAACATATTAAATTCAAAGTATATAGCAATAAGATGTGGTACCTGATGATATCGCAGAGGGGGATAATAGCGAATCGCCAATAATTTAAGTTCCGATTTTACGATAATTTATTTGGACATCTGATTTAGTCTCTCCCAACAGCGAGCATACAAATGCCCTGGAAATGTCAGATATATACAGGTTCATGACTTTTAAACTAGATGAGACATTCATGTATATTTATTCACATTGTTTAGGTGATTGCCCAATAATGGTAAACATGTTTGCAGTGCCATGCACGGCTAGGCGCTGTTCTCCGAGAACGCGAACATAAACGTGGATATAAGCGTTATTCATTTTCTGTAACTGATAACCTAAGTAGGGGGTGGGGGAGGATTTTTCACTTCATTCTATGTTGATCAGACGCTGTGCACCTATTTACAAGTGGAGCTAAGCAAGTAGCCCGCTTACTGTCTGTGTTAGAGGCTGCCCCAAATGTGAAGAAGTCCTCGCTCTCTGATCGCGTTATCGAGAAATAGGCTTATCCAAAAGTACAGCATGTAAATTCACTATTTACTAAGCGGGTGGACCCGACATAGACTTATGCTAAGAAAATAAATTAAGAACTCACTATTTAACAAACGATCGCTTTATCGAGAAATGGGCTTATCCCTAAGATATAGCGCGTGAATTCGCTAGTTATCGAACAGGTGAAACCGACATGGACTGATACTCAGAAAATAAATTACGAACTTGCTATTTAGCGAGCAAATGGACACAAGGACACAAAGGAGTCTTACCTCTTGTGTGATGTTTACCGCATGGACGTGCAGTCAAACCGCATATGGGTGCTGATAAGCCGGTACATGAAAAGTCCGGCTCTCTGTCTTTATTTAAATGGCCGTTTACGTAGCGTAACCCTGTCATGTGGTCCATTGAGCCGTCATGACGTATTTGCGGCAGAATGAGCCACTAGACCGTAACTATCACCAAAGTCACGCGACCCAAATGGCATATTTCTTGATGATATGAAGAAGGCATCGACAGCCATTGCTTAAATAGTAACAACACTTCCTTAAATCAGGTCACGTGACCTTGTTGGTGTATTGATTTACCTTAACATCTAAAACGGCAGGATCTCCTTTATAATGCTGCAAATGACAGATTCTACACTAGATTGCATTCTCCCATGGCAATTCATTATTTAGCCCGCATTTATATGTTCAAAGAGAAGATCCAGAAGACTTCTCTTTTTTTACGATTTTCCTGGCCACCGTTTTCATCTGCAACTTTAATGTTTTCTAAGACCATCCACCGCATGTCTTCAGGTTTGTGGCTGAGGTCTAGATAATGTTTCACTAGAGGGGCAGTCAATTTACCTGTCCGAATAGCGGAACGATGTTCCGTAATTCTAGTATTGATTGCACTGGAGGTCTCTTCTACATAACCCAGTTGGCACGGACATAGGATCAGATAGATCACATTTTGGGTTTTACAATTCCATAGCTGTTGTGCGCGAATCGTGTAACCATTATGAACTAAAACTTCTCCTTCCATCACTGTATCACACGATTTGCAAGATGAACTTTTAAAGGTTCCTCTTACTGGTACACTTCCATCAATGGTCTTTTGGATAAAAGGATGGTCAATAGTAAATCACGACTGGACTATCATGTCCTTTATGTTTTTATTGCGACCGTGTGCGAACAATGGTTTAGCAAGTTTAGTTTCTTGATCTGAGTCACTATTTAAAATGTGCCAATTGGAATTAATGATTTGCTTGACCTTAGCATTCAATGTTGAATGCTTTGTAACACATACAAGTTGTGTTGATTTTGGGCGGTTAATAGATGTTAGTAGGTGGTCCCTATCATAGAATCAAGCTCGTTTGTAGGATTCCCTAACCAGCCGGTGAGGGTATCCTCTTGCTATGAATTTCTCTTTCATGGCAATGGCCTGAAAGTCAAAATCGGACAACCTAGTACAATTGCGCCGTAGACGCAAGAATTGTCCGAAAGGGATACTTTGTTTCTGGGCTCGCGGGTGAAAGCTATTAAAATGGAGGAGTGTATTCCTTGCAGTAGGTTTAACAAACAGATCTACTTCCAGTACACCTGTATTGTGGCTAATTAAGATGTCCAAAAACTCAACCTGCTGCTTGCTGGTATGTGCAGTAAATTTGAGATTGATATCTGCTAGGTTGAGCCATTGCAGAAATTCTTGCAAATTTTCTTCTACATCAGTCCAGACAAAGAAGATATCATCTATATATCTGGACCAATGAGAGACTGACTCAAAAAATGGGGCGATCTCATTATATATGAATTTGGTTTCAAAAAGAGCCATATAGATGTTTGCTATAGATGGTGCAACCGAGGCTCCCATACTTACGCCCTTAATCTGTTTAAAAAGATTTTGGCCAAATTCAAAGGTGTTTTCTGTTAACACAATATTTAGGCATTGTAGAAGAAAAGATTTGTTATGTTATGTTATGTTAATTTGATTTGTAAGGCGCAACAGCTACCCAAAAGAGTTTCCCGGCGCCAGCATGAGAGGGACAGAAAGGGAGGAAAAAATTATTGGTTAAACAGCCAAGTTTTTAGACATGTGCGAAAATTATCGGAAACAGTTTCATTACGGAGTGATACGGGGAGAGAGTTCCATAAGGAGGGGCCTAAACAAGCAAAAGATCGACCGCCCATATGTGATAGTCTGATCCTGGGAACCGAGAATTTCGCCTGAGTAGAAGATCGAAGAGGCGTGAGGGTAGTTAAGGGTGAACCAGAGCTTGCAGGTACTGGGGAGCCACTCCAGATTTGATCTTAAACATGTAACTCAAGGCTTTGAACTTAATCCGGTTCTCTATCCTGAGCCAATGGAGATTACGCAAAGAGCCAGAGATAGGGGAACCTGACAAAGCAGTCTAGCAGCGGAATTCTGCACCACCTGCAGTTTGCACGTAACATCCTTGTTTGCCCCCAGATAGAGAATGTTACCATAGTCCAGTCTAGAGGTGACGAGAGCCTGGACTACGGTTCTCTGGGTAGAACTAGGCAGCATCCAGATAATCTTCTTGAGCCATTTCAGGATGGTAAAACGGGTTGCGGCCACCTTCACAGCTTGTTGACGCATTGATAATTGATCATCAATGATGAAGCCTAAGTTGCGGACTTGGCAGGAGGGCTGAGGAAGAGCACTCATTTCAGCAGGCCAGTGTTGGGAACCCCAAAGATCTTTATTTTTCCCCCAGAAACAAGACCTCAGTTTTTTCTCCATTAAGTTTGAGAAAGTTGACCTGCATCCAGGATGCAATTTTACTCAATCCCAACTGGAGAGCAGATGACTCAGACGCCCTCTCGGCAGAGAGAGAGAAGATAATCTGGGTGTCGTCAGCGTAAGAGAACAGGGACAACCCAGCCTCCTCTGCAATCTCCGCCAGGGGTCTGACATACACGTTCAACAACAAAGGGCTGAGGATAGAGCCCTGGGGTACTCCATAAGGGGAGAAATGAGTATTGGAGCTGGCCATTGGAGAAAAGACCTTGAACGTACGATTCATGAGGAAAGAAATAAGCCAGTTAAGTGCTGGCCCAGCAACACCTAATGATTGTAAGGCTTTCACTAACACGTGTGAGACACCGTGTCGAAAGCTGCGCTTAAGTCAAGTAATATGAGGGCTACTGTGTCTCCAGTATCCAAACAGTGTCACAGCCTGTCCGTGACTCCAAGAAGGGTAGTTTCGGTCGAAAAACCGGCTCTAAAGCCCGACTGAGATGTGTGTAAGTAATTTTGCGACTCGACAAACTGGGATAGCTGTGAGTTAATATGTCTTTCTAAGATTTTAGAGAAGGCCGGGAGTAATGAAATAGGCCGGTAGTTGGAGGGCTGGTCAGGATCAGCATTAGCCTTCTTCAAAAGAGGAAGAACCATTGCGTGCTTCCACTCTGGAGGAACAGTTGCCTCCTGTAAGGAGGCATTCAAGAGTTCCATAATTATCATGAGTGAGGGTGACTCAAGCTGCTGCAACACCGAGATCGGAAGAGGGTCACAGGGGGAGCCTGATTTAATGCTTGCTAGGAGCCGCTTGAAGGAGCTCATATCTAATAGAGACCAGGTTTCCAGTTTGTTAGTGAATTTGGGGATCTTGCTATTTCTATGAATAATGGTGTTAGCTGCTTGAGGAGATGTGGATACTTGCTGAAGGGGATTACCTGACTTAATGCCCTCCATCTCAGAGTATATTTTCTCCACTTTCTAAAGGAAGAATTTGGCAAGGTCTTCACATTGCAAGCCATTGAGGGTGGAGGGAGTGGATTGAGTTTCTGAGCCAGAAAGTTCTTTAACCATCTTGAATAGTGTCTTGGAACAATTCTGCGCACTAGAAATAGCAGCAGAGACATATTCAGCACAGGCTGAGTTGCAGAGAGAATGGTATTCACTTTTGGCCCTTTTATATGCGAGCTTGGTGTCAGACGCATAGTTCCTCCTCCAGCGTCTTTCCAAAGCTTTGCATTTGGTTTTCTCCATTTTTTATTTCTCAGTAAACCAAGGGGCAGGGGGGCGGTGGTTGTTCACCCTCTTAATTGAGGTGAGGTGTGGTGTGGTGCAGCGGCCAGGGCAGCTGACTTCGAGCACAGGGCTCACGGTTCGATCTCCGGCGGCAGCTCAGCTCAGCACCATGTGACTCTGGGCAATAGCTCACTTAATTTCCACGACGGCCCCCAGCGCCTTGAGACCCGTTAGGGTGAGTAGTTTGCGCTTTACAAATACGGATTTACATTTTACATTTAATTGAGGGTGGGAGACAAGCGTCAATAGCATTCGAAAGCCAATTTTGGATGGCACCCGAGAAAGTGACAGACATTTGTTTAGTAGTGGGAGCATTGGTGGACAAAAGCTTGTTGAGCAAGAGACCTCAAACTTGTCAATAAACCAATCAACTGCATCCATCACTTCCTTTTGTGGGATATTGCTAAATAGTGATTCAATATCAAGAGTCACTAAGATATTGGTATGTTGATTAAAAGCGAGGTTTTCAACTCTGTTAATCATATCCCTTGTATCTTTAATATACGACGGAATCTGAGCGATATATGGTCTAATCCTACTGTCAATGTATTTGGATAATGGTTCTGTAACAGGTCCAATAGTGGATAGGATAGGGTGATATGGGGGGTCCCTAATGTCTTTGTGTATCTTTGGTACTCCGTAGATGCAAGGTGTTTTTCCTTTTGAATATTTCAGGTATTCATATTCTGTTTTACTAATATGTCCTTCGTAATTTATTTTCTGAGTATCAGTCCATGTCGGGTTCACCTGCTCGATAACTAGCGAATTCACGCGCTATATCTTAGTTATAAGCCCATTTCTCGATAACGCGATCATTTGTTAAATAGTGAGCTCTTAATTTATTTTCTTAGCATAAGTCTATGTCGGGTCCACCCGCTTAGTAAATAGTGAATTTACATGTTGTACTTTGGGTATAAGCCTATTTCTCGATAACGCGATCAGAGAGCGAGGACTTCTTCACATTTGAGGCAGCCTCTAACACAGACAGTAAGCGGGCTACTTGCTTAGCTCCACTTGTAAATAGGTGCACAGCGTCTGATCAACATAGAATGAAGCGAAAAATCCTCCCCCACCCCTTCTTAGACTATCAGTTACAGAAAACTAATTACGCTTATATCCACGTTTATGTTCGCGTTCTCGGAGAACAGCGCCTAGCCATGCATGGCACTGCAAACATGTTTGCCATTATTGGGGAATCACCTAAACAATGTGAATAAATATACACGAATGTCTCATCTAGTTTAGAAGTCATGAACCTGTATATATCTGACATTTCCAGGGCATTTGTATGCTCGCTGTTGGGAGAGACTAAATCAGATGTCCAAATAAATTATCGTAAAATCGGAACTTAAATTATTGGCGATTCGCTATTATCCCCCTCTGCGATATCATCAGGTACCACATCTTATTGCTATATACTTTGAATTTAATATGTTTTAATATAATAAGGGTCGTGTTCCTAAATTCTAGCATCTATTGATCTTTCAGATTATTTTATGGAAGATTAAGTACGTGCTCCTACACCAGTCCTCTTTGCAGGATACATATCCGTATCTCGCTCAAAAAGGGTAAATATTTCCTTTTTAAAAATTTAGACAAAGGGAATGTATAATATAGGCCATTGTAAAATTATCTGTTGTGATTTTTCCATAGACTGAAGTCCTCATTTTATGGGTCAGAACACTATTTTGCACCCATAAGTAGCCAGAACCTACTCAAGCCCAACGTTTTAAATTGAAGTAAGCCTTATTATTAAACTTTAGTATGGACGTATTTACTTTAAACATCTTTGGAGTGGGACTATTTTCACCCTCCCATGTTTTTTCTTAATATCACTCTCAGAAAAGATATATATAATCTTTCCCAGTTGTTACACTTGTATCTGGTAACGCTATAGTGATGGTATGAGTATCAGACCGTGTTCCTTTTTCTGTCATCTTTGAATTTTTGCTACATGTAAGTTTATGGTGAAGGTATATAGTTGATCAACTATGCAATTATCATGAAACTCAGTGTATCTTATTTTAATTATTTTAGGTAACTGTGTGGCATTCCTGATGAAGGCGCAGAGTGCGCCGAAACGCGCGTAGAAGACCCATCTCATTGCCACTGTTTGTTTATGTATTTTAAGCATTGTGGGGTCGATTCCGATTCGGGCCGGAAATTTCTCCGACCGAGCCGGACCCGGAGAGATTTCCGACCGAATCGGACCCGTGCAGTCCGACCGAACGAGTACGATGCGTCCGTATGTTATCGGACTCGAGTCGGTCGGACTCCCATTGATGTCAATGGGAGCCGGTCGTACAACGCGTACGCGGGCTCCCATTGACTCAATGGGTGCGAGGCGGACAAGGGCGCCCCCTACAGCGGGTACGCGGCGAAGCGACTCGCGCCGTACACGCACAGGTAGGGGGGACCCATGGGTCCCCCCTGTGTGCGACTCGCGGGGCTACGCGTACAGGGGGTCCGACACGGACCCCCAAAGTACGGCTCCGACAGCTCTTACGAGCCGGAGTGCGCGGCTCGGTCGGACTGCTCGCGGCGCGCATCGCACTCTACCCGGCCGGGAACGTCTCCATTGCGCGGTGCGAGTCGAGTCCGAGCGAGTCGGTCGGAGCGGTTCGAGCCGGGAGCGAGTCGGTCGGAGCGGTCGGGACGCCCGGACGAGTCGGTCGGCGATTTCGCATCGTACTCGCTCGGCCGGACCCGCGTACGGTTCGGTCGGGAAACAGGGCTCCGAATCGGATCCGGTAATGCCGAATCCGATTCGGAGCCCTACCGGCCGAGATCGGAATCGGCCCCTGTGTGTCTTTTGTATATTGTGTTTAGAAAGCCCGAAGACCCATCTCATTGCCACTGTTTGTTTATGTATTTTACGCATTGTGTGTCTTTTGTATATTGTGTCTAGAAAGTCCATGTGTCTTTGGAACTATTAATTATTTTTTATATGTTGTAATTTTGTGTATTAATTTTCTAAGAATTAGATATAGGTTGATGTTATGTTTCATTGTATTTTATAATAATATGAATTAAAAACATGAACTTTTAAACAATAACTGTCTGGTTACACTGAGTCCAATGTATCAATTTGTTTAGATATAATGGTCTGTTGAATTTAAAGACGATTAATTGCCTAGGGGTTTTTTCTCCAATGTGTATCCTCGGCAAGTGTGTCAGAGCTATTACAAACTTGCAATGAAGAGGCAGTGTCCTACGTAGATGATATTTATCTGATGGGCGATGAATTACTTGAACACTTTTGCAGGGTGAACAACATAATTTTTGGTTTTGCCAATTTGGGCTACAATTTTAACTTAAAAAAATCAAAAATTGCCCATCTCAGCGTCCTATTTTTGGGATATGAGCTGTCAAGTGAAGGCAAAAGCCTAGCCGCTAACTTTTAGAAAAGTGTGCGCTAATCCAGCCTCCAAAAACTCTGAAGGGTTTACAATCCATTTTAGGATTTCTAAATTTTGGCAGAATATGCATTCAAGACTACGCAGAAAGAGTCAAACCTTTCTATGACTTAATCAGACCTGATTCCACAGCAAACAAGTGGACTCAAAAACATAGAGACACTCTAAGTTCAGTTCAAGCGTAGATGATAGCTTCAAAACACTTGCAGACACAAGTAAACTTCCGCAACCTGGTAATACGGTTCGTCCCTGGGTTAACAGGGTGTACCCACATCACGTTCAATGAAGGTGAGACAGTACCATTCGTGTACAAATCTCAATTGTACACGAATGCTGAAAAACGATTTGCAGCAACAGAAAAAATACTGACCGCAGTACAGACTGCTGTAGGGAGAGAAAGAGTACTAGCACTGGGGAAACGCATTATCGTTGGGACCCTGATGCCGACTTTAGAAGCGGTAACAAAAGCCAGCATTCCAAATGCAAAGGCATTTCATCCACGTTGGATACAATGGGCTAATTCTCTCACTGTAACAGATGTCGAATACAGATATGATCCTACACTGAAAACGCAAGCATTTCTGCAATATGAACAAGAATATCCTCTCCCGCATGAAATCTTGCCTCTAGATCAGTATGAATACATCATTTACACTGACGGATCTGCTCAACCTGCCATAGGAAGTAAACAGCAATATAGCGCCGCGTGTGCTATAGTGAAAGGTCGAATGTGGGACGGCAAGTTCCATCCCAGCAATACGACTACGCAATCTCTGGGAGATTGTACAGCGCAGCTGGCAGAACTAAAAGCCCTGATACTAGCACTACAGTATACGGATCAGGAATTCCCCACACTGATTGTGTGCGATTCGTTTTACTGTGTGAAATCTTACAATGAATATCTTCATGACTGGGGCCAGAATGGGTTCAGAGACTCCAAGGGTTGCATGATAAAACACAAATTGTTATGGGAACAAGTGGCAAAGCTTAAAGCATGCCTGCCACGGGCTCAAGTTATCCACACCTTGAGTCATCAGCGTGTTGGCATACGGTGCACAGACAAAATATTGAGTTTTTTATTTCGACATACAGAAATATCGAGTTGATAATATCGACAGTGTTAAATATCGATGTTCTGTATATCGATGTAAAAAATATCGATTTGAGGTGTGTAGGTAAATATCGATGTAAGTAATATCGAAAGCACAAATATCGACATGTGAAAATATTGTTTTTGTATGTTTTTGAAATATTTTATGGCGAATGTTAAGTATTAAATTGTGTTTAAAATGTGTATAATAATGTTTTATTTTTATATTGTTTTAGGAGCGGGATGTTGGGTTATAGGGGATAAGGGTGGGGAGTGTTTTAAAAAAGTAAAACATTTTTTTAAATGTTTATATTTTAAGTATGAATTTATTTTATTTTTTTCCAATTTCCAATTAAGTTTTAGGAGCAGGATTTTGGGTTTATAGGGGATAAGGGTGGGGAGTGTTTTAAAAAATATTAACATAATTTCGTTAAATTGTAAAAATTAAAAATCAAATTTTAATTTTAATTTCGAATTTCATTTAAAATTTTAGGAGCGGGATGTTTGGTTTATAGGTGATATGGGTGGGGAGTGTTTTAAAAAATATTAATATAAAATCTTTAAATAATTTTTTTTTTTAAATTTTTAAACTTTAATTTCGAATTTCACTATAACATTTAGGAGTGGGATGTTGTGTTTATTGGAGATAAGGGTGGGGAGTGTTTTTAAAAATATTAACATAATTTCGTTAAATTCTAAAAAAATTAAAATTAAAATTTAATTTGAATTTCGAATTTAATTTAAAATTTTAGGAGTGGGATGTTGTGTTAATAGGGGATAAGGGTGGGGTGTCTTTTAAAAATACTAAATTAATTTGTATAATTGTTTAATTTTATCTATGAATATATTTTACATTTCTCATTTTAAAGTTAACTTTTAGGATTGGTATGACGTGTTTATATGGGGAAAATTTGGGTATTTTTTTCAAAATATTCACAAAAATATTTGGATAATTTAAAAATTAATATAACATTTTTTATTTAAAAATTGGAAATTTGAATTAAAATTTTGTGGTGGGATGTTGAGTTTATAGGGGATATGGATGGAAATTATTTTAAAATAAAAAAAAATTGGGAACAATTTTAAAATTATAAATATAAATTATTAAATTAATTTTTAATAAAAAAAACATTTTATCATTTGGATGTTGAATTTATTCATTATAAGGGTGAAGTGTTTTAAGTACAAATATAAATTTAATTTGTATAAATTGTATAAGAAACAATGTTTTATTTTTATGTTTAAATCTAATTTTAAGTAATATTAATAAGTATAATGTAGTGTTTATAGGAGATAAGGTTGTTACATTTTGAAAACTATTTATTAATAAATGTTTAAAATATTATAAAAATTAATGTAATTTGTATTATAAATATATTTCTATTTTATTAAATTTAGTGAAGTGTAAATATATATTTTTAAATTATTTTTATAGGAAGTCTTAGGAAATATGTTACAAAGAAAAAATAAATATTAATAAAATTATGTACCGGTATATAATTTGTTAATTTAATAGTTATTATAGTGAGAAAATTAACTTAATGTAGATTAGTGTCCAGCACCTATCTTAATTAAATATTAATTGGAGTGGGAATAGTAAGTTAATTAAAGTAAGTGTCCAGCACCTACCCCAATTAATTTTATAGTGGAGTTGGAATAGTAAATTAATTAGGGTCACTGTCCAGCACCTACTCCAATTAATTTTAGACTGGAGTTAAAATAGTAAATTAATTAGGGTCACTGTACAGCACCTACCCCAATTAATTTTAGACTGCAGTTGGAATAGTAAATTAATTAGGGTCAGTGTCCAGCACCTACCCCAATTAAATATAAATTGGAGTGGGAATAGTAAATTTATTAGGGTCAGTGTCCAGCACCTACCACAATTAAATTTAGATAGGAGTTGAAATTGTAAATTAATTAGGGTCAGTGTCCAGCACCTACCCCAATTAAATATACATTGGAGTGGGATTAGTAAATTAATTAGGGTCAGTGTCCAGCACCTACTCCAATTAAATATACATTGGAGTGGGATTAGTAAGTTAATTAAAGTCAGTGTCCAGCGCCTATATTAATTAAATTTAGATTGTAGTTGGAATATTAAATTAATTAGGCTCAGTGTCCAGCATTTATCCCAATTAAATACAGACTGGAGTGGGAATAGTAAATTAATTAGGGTCAGTGTCCAGCACCAACCCCAATTAAATATAGACTGGAGTGGGAATAGTAAATTAATTAGGGTCAGTGTCCAGCACCTACCCCAAATAAATGTAGACTGGAGTTGGAATAGTAAATTAATTAGGGTCAGTGTCCAGCACCTACCCCAATTAAATATAGACTGGAGTTTGAATAGTAAATTCATTAAAGTCAGTGTCCAGCACCTACCCCAATTAATTTTAGACTGGAGTGGGAATAGTAAATTAATTAGGGTCAGTGTCCAGCACCTACCCCAGTTAAATATAGATTGGAGTGGGAATAGTAAATTCATTAGGGTCAGTGTCCAGCACCTACCCCAATTAAATATAGACTGGAGTTTGAATAGTAAATTCATTAAAGTCAGTGTCCAGCACCTACCCCAATTAATTTTAGACTGGAGTGGGAATAGTAAATTAATTAGGGTCAGTGTCCAGCACCTACCCCAGTTAAATATAGATTGGAGTTGGAATATTAAATTAATTAGGGTCAGTGTCCAGCATTTACCCCAATTAAATACAGACTGGAATGGGAATAGTAAATTAATTAGGGTCAGTGTCCAGCACGTACCCCAATTAAATATAGACTGGAGTGGGAATAGTAAATTAATTAGGGTCAGTGTCCAGCATCTACCCCAAATAAATTTAGACTGGAGTTGGAATAGTAAATTAATTAGGGTCAGTGTCCAGCACCTACCCCAATTAAATATAGACTGGAGTTGGAATAGTAAATTAATTAAAGTCAGTGTCCAGCACCTATCTTAATTAAATTTAGATTGGAGTTGGAATATTAAATTAATTAGGCTCAGTGACCAGCATTTACCCCAAATAAATACAGACTGGAAAGGGAATAGTGAATTAATTAGGGTCAGTGTCCAGCACCTACCCCAATTAAATATAGACTGGAGTGGGAATAGTAAATTAATTAGGGTCAGTGTCCAGCATCTACCCCAAATAAATTTAGATTGGAGTTGGAATAGTAAATTAATTAGGGTCAGTGTCCAGCACCTACCCCAATTAAATATAGACTGGAGTTGGAATAGTAAATTAATTAAAGTCAGTGTCCAGCACCTACCCCAGTTAAATATAGATTGGAGTGGGAATAGTAAATTATTTAGGGTCAGTGTCCAGCACCTACTTCAATTAAATATAGATTGGAGTGGGATTAGTAAATTTATTAGGGTCAGTGTCCAGCACCTACCCGAATTAAATATAGACTGGAATGGGAATAGTAAATTAATTAGAGTCAGTGTCCAGCATCTACCTCAATTAATTTTATATTGGAGTTGGAATAGTAAATTAATTAGAGTCAGTCTCCAGCATCTATTATAATTAAATACAGAGTGTACTTTGAGTAGTAAAAAAGGTTAATTAAATAAAAAATAGTATTGGGTGTTTATGTTGAGTTGAGTTGTAAGTATAATTTAGGTGAGTATTTTTTAAATATAGTGTAATAATATTATTTAAGGTAAACATATTTAAAACATATTTAGTTATATGTTGAACAAGAATATATTTTTTATATATATATATTTTTAATTCAAATTATATATTTTAAATAAATTAATTATAAGAAAAACAGTTTTTTATGTACATTAGAAGTGATAGCAATGAGGCACGCGGCAGCGGCGGCGCAAGATGGCCGCCACCTGAGGAGCTCCGCATCATCGAGCTGCGCTCGAACACGAAGGGTCCCGTTTTTCCCGGCGGTTTTCCCCAAAAATGACATTTATGGGCACCGGAGGCAGCAGCCACTAACTAGGCAAGTTATTGGACCACATAAAGGTCTTTTCTGACTTTTTTTCTGCTTCACTCGGTTTTGCCTCATTGCGGCCGCCATTTTGAGCACTTCCATTGCGGAACGGATTTTCTCCTGCAATGCTGTGTTCTCTTGGTGCTTCAACTTTTTCCCTATGCTGGTCTCTCACCTTGAAAAGAGAGTAATTTCTGGATATTTTTATATTTACCTATGAATGGCTTTTGAATTTTTCCGTGTTCTTCAAAGGAAACATGCTTTTCATCGTTTTACGCCGTCTTGAATGCTGAGGAGCCTTAATATGTGGTTAGAAGCAAGCCCTTTCTGAGTATGGTCATATCCATGCAGTTTTCTCTCAGCTTTGCATAACTGCGCAATTTCTTTGTTCTGCAGTGGACTGCTCATTGTCAATTGGACTTTATCCGAGATCTTTTCCTCACGTTGGATAGTTATTGCGGCTGGCTCTGATACTGGGTGCTTCCTTCCTGTTTCTACTGTGCCTCTTCATCTTTTGCTCGTGGCCTAGTCTGTGCTATATTTCTTTATACTGGCGATATTGTCACAATTGTCTGTGCTACACAAGTTTTCATACATTTGTGTGCCTCATACGCTATTTCATCATGGAATCTTCTCACACAAATAAGCCTCATGGGATCACCCCTGGAAGTCGTAAAGACTCTGCTGCAGGTACCATCAAACGCACCAAAAAGGATCCTCCCTCTCCGTCGAAGTCACCACTTCCCCTCACGTTAGAGGATATTATGGAGGAACTGCGACTTATTCGACCTTTTATGACGGATACTTCCGCTACTCTTCAGAGGTTGGAGGAGAAGTGGTCTAGCCTTGACTCGCGACTTTCGGATGTGGAGCATAAAGTCAGTGATGCACAGGATGTTGCCGCCAAGGTGGACAGCCTTACTAAGGAAGTTATTCAACTCAAAAAGACCACAGAAGATTTAGAAAATCGCAACCGGCGAAACAATCTTCGCGTTTATGGAATTCCAGAAGGTTCTGAAGGATCGGATATCATCACTTTCTTGAAGACCCAAGTCTTACAAATCGTCGGTCTACCAAAGTCCATGGATTTTAATATTCAAAGAGCGCACAGATTGGGGCCACAGAATACATCTTCATCCAAACCCAGATAATTGCTTATTTTCTTCTATACTCCGATCTCATGGCAATTCTTAACGCTGCGAAGCAACACAAACAGATGCTTTGGTCTGGACACAAAATTTTCTTTAGTCAAGACGTCTCCAAGATAACAGCCACTCGACGGAAGGAGTTCTTAGATCTTAGACCTGCCTTGAGATCCATGAACGCTCGTTATGGTTTAATCCATCCTTGCTTTTTTAAAGTCACATATAAAGACAGAACTCTGAGTTTTGATGATCCAGCTGACCTACGGAAGTTTATTCATGCTCAGAATGGAGAACTTATGGAATTGAGCAAACCTTAACTGTTTTGTTATTGGCTTTCTTGATTGTGAACTTGGTTTTCATTATGTAGTATGCACTCCTTAACTATGTTCCTGTTTGTTCTTTCCCATGTTTCTTAGGTTTTCCCTCTGCAGTTTTGCCGCTGTTGTTTTTACCTATGTAGTCCTTCTGTTTGTCCCGTACGACTTACTCCGCTGGTTCTTTCCCTATTGTTTGGTAAGTTCCCTTCTTTTTGTTTCATTTGTTTGCTATGTTGTCTTTGGAATTTTTTTTTCCCTTTCTCTATTTTATATTGTATAGTAAACTTATCTTTTCTCGGTGTTCCCCTTTTGGTATGGTTGTCTTGCTCTTTGCCGCCCCCCCTCCCTTAGTAATGTTCCTCCTATTATTGTATTTTGTGACTAAAGTCATCCGGCTTTTTGTCATCTACTCCTTGATACCTCTTAAAGGGCGACTATGTTCCCCTTCTCTACTCCTGTTTTCCTACTTTTCTTTCATCTTCTGTCTTTCCTTTCCTGGGTCCTCCTATGCATCTGGCTCCTCTCACTTCTCCACTACGGTAATCTGAAGCTCATCCCTTTGCTTACTTTTTCGACTACATCAAGCTATGTTTGCTATTTTCCTTCCCTTTTGCTATTTTCTTTCTCTTATGTTTTGGTCATACCTTTACGCCTTCATCAATTCATGTCTGTTATTGCTCCTCTTATCCCTTTCCCGGGTGGTTCCTTACCTCTCTTTTACTATCTACTCTATACCTGCTTTACTTTCCTGCTGTTTAATTTTCTATAAGTTACACTCATGAAAGGTCTCCGCATCATCTCATGGAATGTAAAAGGTATGCGTAATCCTGTTAAGAAACAAAGGGTGTTGTCCCATCTTGCTAAATTGAAATGTCATGTAGCGTTATTACAAGAATCACACCTCAGGTCACAAGATTTGCCTTCATTGCGTAAACATTGGGTGGGCGAAATGTTTTGCTCCCCAGCTGCCAATAACAAGAACGGAGTTGTTATTTTATTCCACAAATCCTTGAATGTTCTTTTACAAGATGAACTTAAAGATACTAATGGGAGATGGCTCTTTTTAAATGTTAAAGTTAACAATACCCAAATCTCTTTTTGCAATGTATATGGCCCGAACGGCAATGACTTATCCTTTTGGTCTGACTTTTCCACTCTCCTTTCTTCTCATTCTGCTGCTAATTTGATTGTGGGTGGCGACTGCAACCAACTCATGGACCCCTTCCTCGACTGAAAATCTCAAACCAAGTATATCCCCAATAAGATGCAAAAAACCTTCCATAAGGCTATTACTGCAAGAGGACTTGTTGACGCCTGGAGAACCTCCCACCCGGACGTTTTAGAATTTTCCTTTTTTTCCCCTGTTCATAGGTCCCACTCCCATATTGATTATATTTTCCTCACACAACACACCCTGCAATTCATGAACAATGTTGAGATTGGCTCCATTCTTGTCTCTGATCATGCCCCCGTCATTTTAGATATAGAATACCCTTCATCTACACCCTTATCTCGGCGCTGGCGCTTCAACAATTCTCTTCTCTTGGACTCTAAATTTCTGGAGCAGTTCTCAATCTTTGCTCAAGACTTCTTTCTCAAAAACCTTTCCTCTGTTTCTCAATTTCATTTTGTCTGGGATGCCTTTAAGGCATCCGCCAGAGGCTTCATAATCGACTTTGTGTCTCGGAAGAAAAAAAAAGCTCTCTCGGAAACAACATCTCTTCTTATAAAAATTAAAGCCTTAGAACATAAATATTTTACCACTAATTGCCCTGACACATTATCTAATCTTATTAAAGCAAAAATGCAATACAACAAACAGTCTTGGGATTCTGCTTGTAATAATCTTCTCAAATTTAACGCAAAAATGTATGGTGGACGGAACAAAGCGGGCAGATCTTTAGCCAATTACCTTAAAATTAAGAAGCAAAAATCTAAAATTGTTGCTATCAGGGATAATTCTGGAGTTCTTCATCTTTCTGACACCAAGATCCTTGACTGCTTTACTGAGTATTACACTTCTCTTTATACTCCGGAGTCCTCCCCTTCCTCTGACCTTATAGACTCCTTTTTCAAAATATTCCTCAATCCCCTGAGAGTCGTGTTGATCTTACATCTCTGAATGCTCCCATCTCTGAACAAGAATTCATCGATGCAATCTCCCTTTTGCCTAAAGATAAAACACCGGGCCCTGATGGCTTTACCGTTCGTTTCTTTCTACAATTCAAATCACTCCTGATTCCTCACCTCCTTTCTTTGATCAACCACTTTCTTGCCATTGGTACATCACATGGTTCTTTTACTCAGGCTATGCTCTGTCTTATACCCAAAAAAGATAAGGATCTCTCTCTTTGCAAAAATTATAGACCCATCTCTTTGATAAACACAGATTGCAAAATGTATGCTAAATTACTTGCCATACGTATCAACAAAGTTATCCCTGACTTAGTTAATATATATCAATCTGGCTTTGTCAAGGGTCGTTCTATTACAGACAACTCAAGTACTTTTCTTAATATTGTTCATTTGGCTTCCAAACTTGATTCTCCTGTTGCTGCTGTCACATTGGATGCTGAAAAAGCATTTGACAGAGTCAATTGGGAATTTATTTTTGGTGCCCTCAAATGGCATGGTTTTAGCCCTCCTATTCTTCAATACATTCAATTACTATATTCTGCTCCTACCACTTCTGTTTGGGTAAATGGATGTCAATCTCGATATTTCCCTCTTCTCAGAGGCACTAGACAGGGTTGTCCCGTTTCCCCCTTCTCTTTATCCTTGCTTTAGAACCCTTCCTAGGAACACTTAGACGCTCTCCACACTACACGGGTTTTCAATTTAACTCACTCGATATCAAGTTCACTGCGTATGCTGATGATATTCTTTTGTACATTTCCAATCCTTCCACATCCTTGCCTGTTTTTTTTTCACTTTTACACGATTACTCTAGAGTCTCTGGTTACAAGTTAAATATAGATAAATCTGAAATCCTGCCTCTTAATAAGTTCTGTCTCCCTTCCATGTTTTTAGACACGGGTTTTGAATGGAACTCCAAAAATGTTAAGTGTCTTGGCATCCTTTACTCCAACAACCTCAGGGACACTATTAAAATTAATCTTGCTGATATACTTAAAAAACTCTCTGCTTTAACTGAAGGTTGGTCTCCGCTATTCCTCTCCTGGTGGGGTAGATTAGCCACAATTAAAATGATGCTTCTTCCAATAATACATTTTTACTTATCCATGCTTCCGGTCTCTCTTCCCAATTCTTTTTTTCATGTTATCAATAGTTCTCTGTCCAAGTTTCTCTGGAATAATCGCAAGCCTAGGATTTCAATTGCTCGTCTTCAGTTACCTAAGGAATTGGGAGGAGTTAACTTTCCTAATATTAGACGTTACCACTCAGCATTCACCTTAAAGCGAATCTGGACTTCCTTATCTGAGACTTCAGAACCGCCTTTAACTTCCTGGAGCTCACTGGAGCAAGCTCAATATTCTCCCTTTTCTTTTATTTCAGCCGCTCGCATCTCCCAACCTCCGAAACGCTTCTCTTCTCCTATTTTTACCCATTCCAAAGCACTAACTACTTCTCTGCTTACCTCTCATCTCTCTTCTGCTGACCTTTTTTTACGCATTCCAATTTGGCATAACAAATTTCTTAAGATCAATAATCGAGCCCTATTTTGGAAGGAATGGATCGATAAAGGTATTATTACTCCTCAGCACCTAATGAAGGATGGGGCCTTCATGGAATTTTCGGATCGCCAAACCCTTTATGGGGTCTCCTTCTCTCACGCCCCTCACTACCCTTTGCTTAAGGATTATCTTACTCGTCTCTCCCTTCAGGGATATCCCATGTCTCCTTCTGATCATGTTTCCTCTCCCTCCATTGAATTTTCCACTCAATTTAAAGCTGCCACTATTTATAAACTATTATCTCACCCTTTGAAAGTTAGGATAAAATCTAGTTTGGAACTCACATGGGAAAAAGACCTGGCCCTAGACCTC
Organism: Calotriton arnoldi; assembly: GCA_963921515.1. Taxonomy (NCBI): domain Eukaryota; kingdom Metazoa; phylum Chordata; class Amphibia; order Caudata; family Salamandridae; genus Calotriton; species Calotriton arnoldi. Next base: position 1,877 of record CAWUFW010021720.1, on the reverse strand, counting down.
CCTCTTCGCACATGGGATTCCCTATGGTCAAAAATTCACACTTCCTCACGCTCTGCCAGCACAACTCAGACCCTGTTTTACTTTTACAACAGACTTTTTTTCACCCCTTCTGAGTTGTACATATTTAAGTTAATAGACTCCCCGAAGTGTTGGTCTTGTTTAAATGACCATAGTGATTTTCTTCACATGTTTTTCCATTGCCCTTTAGTTAAATCTTTTGGTCTCGGGTTTGGTCTAAGCTGAATGACATTTTACTGACTAATGTTCCTTTTGATATTTCACATGTTTTTTGGGTAGCTATTCGCCTGTTTGGGATGTTCATAGCAATGTTGGTAAATTTATTGATTTATTTTTAGCTATCACATTTCAGATTATTACTACTAATTGGAAAGACACTTCAAAAATTTCATTTCAAGCCTGGTGGAATTTACTGTGTCATCATCATAGACTTGATCGTGCCTTCGCTAACTCTACCACTTTGTTGATCAAAAAAGATTTGTTATGGTTGCCTTTAACTTCATTTCTTTCTAGGTTGCCTAACTGATTTTGTTTATGCTTTTATTACTGCATTTTTGCTTTAGATATTATTCCTTATCAACTAGATTGTTTTTCTTCTTGTATCGGACTCTTCTTTTCTTCCCTCCCCTTTCCTCCTCTCTCTCTCTCTCTTTCCCTTTCTCTCTTTTCTTCTCTTTTTTCTTCTTATAATCGGAAAAAATGCATTTTGTCTATGTACGGATTTACATTTTGAGGTTGTGATTCACCTTTATTTTATTATCATACTTATCATACTTATATTTAATATTTCACACTCTCCCCATATCACTTGTACTGATGTTTTACTTGGTTTACCATCTCAATAAAGCTTTCTAAACTAAAAAAAAAAGAAGTGATAGCAATGAAAAGGTAGTTCAAGATTTTTTTTATTTCACCAATTTTATTATATAAAACATAGAAGTGATATGTTCATTCAAAATGTTATTTTTTATTGAACAGTAGAAAAATAATCACAAAATATAAGTATTTGTAGGATAGTGTATTTATTACAGAGAATTTTTTTTATTAGTATGTATATTTTAACAAGTAAGGGGCCCATTACGATGGCGGGCGGAAGCACTACCGCCGTGCTGGCGGATGCAAAAACCACCAGTTACCGCCGGCACGCAGCAGTCCACACGCCCGCCCAATCACGATGCGAAAAGCAGGCCAAACACCGCCGGCAAGCCAGCAACACCGTCCGCCATCAAAGTGCGCCCGTTCACGTAGCGGCGCAGCACAACTGACACACACCGTCCGACGAAACACGTCCCGCCCGGCGCATAAATTACGATGCCGCAAACAAACGGCTCCCACGGCCAAGAGACACCGCACGTGAAAGAGAGGCGGAAACACGGACGCCGAGCACGGACAACGAAGAAGCGGCACCCCGGGCATGAATCCAGCACTGCAGGCCCTTCCCATGCTTCTGCTGATGCACCACCAAGGACGCAACGTACCGCGGAGACGCAGGTAGGCACACACACAACAAGTGCACGCAAACAGCGCACACAGTGCAAGGGCGGATAAAGCGGACAACCCCCCACCAGCGCGTGCACACTACACATCCACCATTGCATCCACATATGACACACAGGCCAAATCCTAACATCGCGGAACACATGTGTACACACCACCTGGGACTAGGAACCAACCACCCCGTCACGGCCCCAAAGCGCCGATGACGCCGCCACACATGCGCACAACGCAGAGGCCAACCGCAGCGCCATGCATGCGTTGCACACAGACACAGGGACACAACCAAGCAGCACACACACCAGCCCCACCCCGAACGCACATGACACGTGACAGGCCGGCCACAGACATGTCCCCAACGCCCA